>CAJDSM010018798.1:684-30329 GCA_903981925.1 Ostrea lurida
TAAATGGCTGGGACCGACAACTCAGTTCGACATATCCAGAGTGTTCGACATATCCGAGTTCGAGATACCGAGAGTAACCTGTATTATACAATGATTCAATGCTTGTACATCATGAAAAGTTGTTTTTATGACATTCTCCAAATCTTTGAAATAGTTATTATATGGAAATATGAGTGCTAAAAGTAGAAAATACTTATTTATTGTCTCGTTGGCAACATATTTCATTGAGAATTGTCAAAAATCGGCCCTTTGACACGCCCCGCCCCTGAAAAATTTTTGGGCTGATGACATGCATTTCTTTTTATAATTTTGTAACTTTAATGTGTCCTTACCATCACTCTTCAATTTGGGATACAATCTCTATTTTAGAATTTTTTATATCCAAATTTTTTATATTGCACAAAGGAAATTTCCTATTATTTTTCTTTGCAATTACGTGTTTTCATAGCCTACTTTTGAAAATGCTCCCCGCTGAAAAATAATCAATGATGACCCTATGTTTTTTTCAATGGAATTTTAACTAATTAATAACATACTCTGATTTATTAAAATTTCAAGACATTCTCTATTTTTAGAACGATATTATATCCGTCCGTCGTTAAAGATAACTGCGTAACAGTAAAATGTTTATAGATTATGATCATTCCCCGAAAATCAGGTGAGTAAATAAGGTTTTTGTGGCCATTCTTTTTCCATTCAATATCAAAATCTCAAAACTGTTGCTAAAGAATAAAGCACCGTACAGACCCAGAATTGTGATAGATTGTTGAAGTTTTACTTGATATATTCATTGTTTGTACAGAAAAAAAGAATAATACCTGTTCTGATACCCAGTTTACGTGTGGAAATGGCCGCTGTATTTCAAAGAGATGGGTGTGTGATGGGGATGATGATTGCATGGACAACTCAGACGAGGCTCCAGAGCTGAAATGTGGTCAGTATGACTCTCATCTGTACAGGGGATAAGTAAAAGTTTAGAATATACTGTAAACATATTATATTTTATGGGGGATTTATTTAGCGATTTTGGAGGAAGACTACTTCTGCTAAATCAAGTACACTGCCAACAGGGGCATGCATTATGACGTACATAAAAGGGAGTGAACATCCGCTAGATTAAGTCTGCATCAAATGTTAGAAAATAAAATTATCCGCTAAATATCATGTGCATTGAATATAATGTGTTTACAGTAGTCAGTATAACACTCCTCTCCACAGTGGATAGATAAATGTACAGAATAATGAAATGATAATCTATCTCTAACAGAGGAGAGGGCCTGTCCTGCAGACACCTTCACATGCCAGTCCAACAAACGGCTCGGCCGCTACTCCTGTATAGACAAACGTCTGGTGTGTGACGGGGTGAAGAATTGTGTGGAGGGGGAGGACGAGATGGAGAACTGTCCCTCCCGGACCTGTCAGCCGGGAGAGTTCCAGTGTACTAACGGGATCTGTATCGCTCAGTCCTTCCATTGTGACCATGATAATGACTGTGGGGATGGATCAGATGAAACAGATGCCTGCAGTGAGTGGAGTTATGGAGACATAACAGTGTATACTTGAAATGAATTTTGTATTTATAATTCTTTGATTTATATTGAATTCCTCTTGACAGAATACCCCCCATGTGATGAGGGGAAGTTTGAATGTGACAACCAGCGCTGTATTGCTGCGAGGTTTTTGTGTGATGGTGACAATGACTGCAAAGACAATTCAGATGAAAAGAACTGCAGTAAGTAAAAGGAAAAAATCCATTATGACTTGGAGAAAAATTAAGATTACCATATACAGATTTGCTTCTGGTCATTTTGATGATTTTTGTCTAGATCTGAATTCATGCAATTCACAATTTTTATGTTGATTTTATACAACTGTTGTGTTTTAATATAGTTTATATTTGTAAATGTAGTTTTAATTTTATGGAATGAAAATGAAAGTAACAAAAATTTAACTACAGCAATAAGAGGACAGTGTACAGTATTAATATGAAAGTTAAGTTTGGCTTCTAATTTAATGTTTTAAAGATTGTCTATTTATATTTTGTAGCTCAAACAGAGAATGAGTGTCCTAAAGGAGAATTCCAGTGTAAGAATGGAAAATGCATTGACTACAAGCTTGTCTGCAATAAAGACTTTAACTGTGAGGATGAGTCCGACGAGAATAGATGCAGTGAGTGTTTACTTGTAGCATTACATGTCAGCTTTCTCAGGAAATATTTACTGTCATTTGTCTAGGCATTATCAATTATCCATGATTATTTAACATTGAAAGTGAACAATATTTTAGTATGTAAAACATGATAAGGATTAGAAGCAGGAGGCTGAGCTAGTAGAAGCTTTTCCTTTGTTATTTGACATGGTATTATAACTGCTGTGATATCATTTTTATTTTGGTGGGTTGTAGATTTCTGTTGTTTTCATGGTATAAACAATTAGAATCCTTCACGAACAAGATAAACTGACCGGTAATAAAATATCACAACTCTTCAACCAAGAAATGGTCTCCATGAAGAAACTTATTTTTCTTAAACCATGAAAATTTTACTTCATGAAAATGTGCAATTTTTTTTTATTATGTTCTTAATCTGTTTTGTGTGTAGATATTAATGAATGTGAATCTCCACTGAGCAACACCTGCGAGCACATTTGTAGAGACACCATCACCAGTTTTGTGTGTGAATGTGAATCAGGCTACAAACTCCAAACAGACAAAAAGACCTGCCAAGGTACGATAATGGAAAAGCGAGGAAACTTGACTTCTTATTGTAATGGTCATCCTCTTAGGATTTCTTTATACATACAACTTTAGGAAGTACACAAGTTTTACAAGTTGACATTTACGCAGCATTATTTTGTAGACATTAACGAGTGCACTGAGGTGCCCGGAGCCTGCAGTCAGACATGCATTAATACCCCTGGTAATTATACCTGCAAGTGTGAGGATGGTTACAAGAAGGACATCAATGGCAGATCCTGCAAGAAAACTGACAGTGAGTAATGTTTTTTTGTTAGTTTTTTTAAGACTTTTTTTATGTCCAACTGTGCACAGTGCAAAAACTTTTTAAAGTCATTTTATTACAGACAGATGCATATATTCAAGTTGCATGTACAGTTACTTTAAAAATTACAACTAAAAGTTACATGTCTAACTTTGTTCAATTGTCAATTCCAGATGTAACCCCCTGGTTGTTATTCACCAACAAATACTACATTAGAGAGCTCTCGACAGACAGTAAGAATTACCGCCGTGTATCGCAAGGCTTCGACAATGTTGTAGCATTTGACTTTGACTACAGAGAAGACAGACTCTACTTCACGGATGTCAGGGCTAAGAAAATGTATAGAATGCATTTGAACGGAACTAACAAGGAAATAATTGTCAGACATGGTATGTTGGGAGCTGAGGGTCTGGCTGTGGACTGGATAGGGAGGTAACTCTCATATTGTGTAGGGTGGTTGTGAAATCAGTGTCTCTGAAATGTTTCATCTTTTGTCGATTTTTAAGAATATAGTTTCGTGACTGAAAATGCATTGCAATCCTTTGTATATAAATGTACGGAACAGTTTTGTTTTTTGTTTTTTTTAGCTCAAGGTTCAAGTGAGCTATTCTGATCACCTTTTGTCCGTCGTCCGTCTGTCTGTTAACTTTTCACATTTTCGACTTCTTCTCAAGAACCGCTGGGCCAAATTCAACCAAACTTGGTACACATCATCTGTGGTAAAGGGGCTTCAGTTTGTTCAAATGAGGATCAGGCCCTTATCAAAGGGGAGATAATCACGAAAATGCAAAAATGAGGTGGTGCATTTAAAAATCTTCTTCTCAAGAACCACTGGGCAGGGAAAGCTGAAATTTATATGGAAGCTTCCTGATATAGAGGAGATTGAAGTTTGTTCAAATACATGACCCCCGGGGGTATAGAGTGGGGCCACAATAGGGGATCAAAGTTTTACATAATGATTATATAGGGACAATTTTTAAAAATCTTCTTCTCAAGAACCACTAGGCCAGGAAGCTGAATGATTGTATGGAAGCTTCTTGATATAAAGGAGATTTAAGTTTTGTTCAAATCATGACCCCCGGGGGTACGATGGGGCCACAATAGGGGATCAAAGTTTTACAATATATGAAAGTAGAGAAAATCTTTAAAAATCTTCTTCTCAAGAACCACTGGATCAGGAAAGGCTGAAATTTAATCATACTAGGTTAGATTTAGTCCACAGTTGGTAATTCAGGCAATTCCCAAACATATTGGCTCTTCTTGTAGTGACCGACGCAGTCTGTGTTTCTCCCAGGCGTGACGGTGCGATTCGAGTGTGGCACCGACGGGGGACGGGCGGGGGGGGGGGTGTGGCCCATGGGCCTCTTGTTTAAAGATACATCCCCATTGCAATTTTTTTTTTTACCATTTTGACAAATCATGGTTTGTTGCATTGAAACTATCACTTGATTCAAAACTGAAACATCTGTATTTGGTTGTATATGTAATGGAGATCCTTTCCTTTTGCATATCAGAAAAGTTTACTGGGTTGACAGCAGAAAGCAGTCTATGTATGTAACAGAGATGAATGGCACCAGTCGACTTACACTACTGAAGGGAGGCTTTATGAAAAATCCCCGCGCCATTGTGGTGGACCCCATTCGAGGGTGTGTTATTTATAGCACACATGTAATGAATGCCAAAGGATATCTTATGAATATATGTTTTGATAGCTATTATTCTGTAGATATATGTGAAAGATACAGGATGCTAATTCAAGAAAACTCAATTTACTAATAACAAATGATAATACATGTGTATGTGTTGGCAAATATAAACTTTGTTTCATATATAGTAGTACTTATTTTATGATAAAGGAATAAATATCTAGCTTGTTTGTAAATGGTAAAAACAATGGAATATGTTAATAATACAGAAATGACCCCACCCTTCCATTGTTTTTATGTCCCCTGTAATACAACCAACATAGAGAGCTATTTCTGCAAGTTAACCTGTTTATATTTAAGAATATGATACATTGAGACACCTTTATCAGTAACAAAGTGAATGTTGTGAATGGCGCTGTAGCTCAAGATAAGATTTTGTATTTAGACACGCCTACTGGACTGACTGGACTGTCACCCCTTACATTGGCTCTATAGGAATGAATGGAGTCAATGCTTCCAAAGTCATCACTAACAAGTTAGGCTGGCCCAATGCCCTGGCTGTAGATATTGTCAATGATCGATTGTGGTGGGGAGATGCTCATCTAGATTACATTGAGTGAGTAAAAATCAAACCTTTTAATTGTAATGTCTGTTCTGCATGCTGTCTAGCATCAGTTCTTTAAAGGAATAGTGTCGTAAATGGGACATAATTCAAAGATTATAATCATTTTAGATTTGAAAATAAATATCGATAAATGCATAAAATTGTTATTTTAAACAAAAAGGGAGGTGTATTAGTTATTTGGACTTATTTTGATTGTTTTAAAAAAAATTTGACAAAATGAGTGATACTATCCCTTTAATGTCTATTGGCTTTACATTGGTGATCGTTCGTTTTGCAACAGACTACATTGATTTTAAAATTGAGTGTGTTGATTTGTTGTAAGCAAATCTTTTTATGTATTTTAGTACGTATGCATTTGCAAATCCTTAGTTGTTTGTTTTGTATTAATTGTTGGGGGGGGGTGTATTTATATGTTGCCATTGCTTCTACATTAACTAAGCATGTCATTAATCCCTTCCGTAGATATGCCAATACAGATGGCACAAATCGGCACATTGTGATGCAGGGAAAGGTGCCCCACCCCTTTGCCATCACACTGTTTGAAGATTTCATGTACTGGACGGACTGGAACCACAAATCTGTGGAGAAAGCCAACAGATTCACTGGAGCTAATCACACAGTGTTGCAACACGTCACACACAGGCCAATGGATATACATATCTACCACCCACTGCAACAACCCAAAGGTGAGAGAGGCACAGATTCAAACAAGGGTTGATAGTAGTTTTATTGAAAGCACTGGAGAAGTGTGTATTTTGGTGCAACCAAAAAAATGGTGCTTTTGCTTCAACACCAAAAGTGCTACAATACGAACTACAAAGTACCGGTACACAGAAAGTATTTCAAATTCATTGTGATTACATGTATGAAGAATCTTGTGCTTTGTTCCCGTAGTTATTCGTTTTTTCCTATTTGTAGGAGTCAATCCATGTGGGAACGACAATGGTGGGTGCTCACACCTGTGCCTGATTGCCCCTGGGGGTCAGAGCTACACCTGTAACTGTCCTAACGACTTTCTCCTGAGTGTGGATAAAAAGACCTGTGTAGCCAACTGCAGCAGCAGCCAGTTCAGGTGCGGAATCACAGATGACAGATGTATTCCCAAAATCTGGAAATGTGACGGGGAACCTGACTGCTTGGACAACTCGGATGAACCGGCAGACTGTCGTATGTATTTCCTGTTACAACTCTTTGGATGCTTGCTTTGGATGGTGGGTGGGGGGTTAATTAATTAGTCCTTATAGGACTGGCCTGGTTTTCTATAAGAAATATATAGAGTCAAGGTTTAGATATCAATATTTTTCTTTTTCTGTAGCTGTGAATCACTGTGCTCCGGGCCAATTCCAGTGCAAAAACAAGAACTGTACTTACGCCTTTAGTGTGTGTGACCTTCACAATGATTGCGGGGATAACTCAGATGAGGAGGACTGTGAGAACCGACAATGTGAACACTGGCAGTACAAGTGTGGCAACAACAAATGTATCCCCCAGGGCTGGGTGTGTGACGGTGACGACGACTGTGGAGACAACAGCGAGGAACAGCCCTCCATCTGTGGTAAGGCTGATCAATCCCCGAACAGAAAAGTTTGAGGACTGGTGTTTTTAATGAAACATGGAGACAATTTTCGCTGTCTCTGAATCTTGTGACTGTGTGTGAGCGAGCATACTGTTATATTACAGGGAACAGAACTTGTGAGTCCCACCAGTTTACCTGTGACAATGGTAAATGTATTCCCTCGTCCTGGCACTGTGATTATGATGATGACTGTGGAGATGGATCGGATGAGAAGAAAGAGTGGAATTGTGGTATGTCAAGTCTCAAGGTTCCACAAATTTACAAATTTGTCCTCGATATAAACCTTCTCAAAATTAATTGTTCTCTTGCATTTAGGGTATTTTGAATAGTCTTGTATTCAAGAAAATAAATATGTAAAGATACACATGCATTCATTATAAACAGCTTTTAGAACCCAAATAAGGAATTATCATTACAAAGTACTTAATTTTATTCTTCAACTGTTGACAGAGGCCAGGAAATGTGTAGAAGGCTGGTGGAAATGTAAAACAAATTACCGCTGTATTCCAAATTGGCAACGCTGTGATGGACAAGACGATTGCCGTGACAACAGTGACGAAAATGAGGCAGACTGTCCCAAGTGTCATCCCACTGGGGACTGGCAGTGTGCCAACAAACGCTGTATCCCCAAACGCTGGCTGTGCGACTTCGATAGCGACTGTGAAGATAAGAGTGATGAGGACTCCAAACTCTGTGGTATAAAAAAAATCGTGCATGTGATGTAAAAGACCTGAAATATTAAAGATAATTGCTTTGAAAATACAGTGTTTCCCTACCCAGTTTTTCTTTCTATCTTTTCTATTAACAGCCAAACTTTTGGTATATGAAACTGTTCCGAGTCGGAATTCCGCTGTGACAATCAGAAATGTATCCGAGGGAAATGGCGCTGTGACCATGACAACGATTGTGGTGACAATTCAGATGAGGATCCTGTTTACTGCAAAAGTAGGTCAAGTCATTTGTAGATTTACTTCTTGGGGCATTTCATTCATCAATTTCTGATCTTTGGAATGTTTGATACCACTGAATAATGGGCAATGCTGAGCTTAAATTACATTCTTTCCCATGAAGATGAAAAACTACAAAAATATGTCTGTACCAAGAAAGAAAGGTATTAAAATTTGTTGTAATTGTGGTATCATTCCGCAAGAAAAAGATTTAAGTTTTCCCATTTGAGATGATTCTAAGAAAATTTGAGTGATATAAGCATGCTGGTTTATTTGGCCAGGAAATGTAAACCATATAAGAATTGTACTTTGATTTGATTTATGCCATTGTTGAAATGTTAGCAAACAGTTGGGGTCTTGATCTCTTATAAGCAGATTAAGGAGATGCTTTATTTGAGCTTAATGAGATTGCAAGAAAAATGATTGTTGGATATTGTAATGTAAGACAAAAAAAAAAAAATGAAGGAAAAAAAGAGAGTGTTTTTTACAGAGATATTTAAAGTGCAGTTTAACTTTAGGGTTAGAAGTTAGCCTGATTTAATTGCTTCTGTCGTTATTTGTGTGTGTGGTGTTTTCAGAATACCATAAGTGTGATAGCGGTCAGTTCCAGTGTGCGAGCGGTCACTGTATCAGTAACAAAACCCTGTGTGACGGCCGACGTAACTGCCTGGACATGTCAGACGAAAAAAATTGTA
Source organism: Ostrea lurida (assembly GCA_903981925.1). NCBI lineage: Eukaryota > Metazoa > Mollusca > Bivalvia > Ostreida > Ostreidae > Ostrea > Ostrea lurida. The sequence goes on from CAJDSM010018798.1 coordinate 9,172, forward strand.
ATCCTAGATATCCAGGGGGCAGATTCTGTCCTGCTAACAAATTCGAGTGTGCCAATACGGTAAGCTTGCTTTCATCAAACATTTAGAGATTGAAATAAAATTTGAATTACCCAATGAAGATTCTTAGTTTGTGAAGAAATAGTAAAACACTGTGATGAGCTAAATTTTTTAAGTATCAAAGGCAAGTTAAAGCCAAAGAATATACTGTAAACGTATATTTAATGCGTATGATAATTAGCGGAAATTTGATTTTCAAACTTTTGATGCGGACTTAATTTAATGGATGTTCACTCCTTTTGTCCATCATACAAGTCCCTGTGTTGGCTGTGTACTTGATTTAGCGGGAAAAGTCTTCCGCCAAAATCGCTAAAATAAATCCATCATAAAACAATACGTTTACAATACGTTTTAGAGGGTAAAGTTGATGTCTGTTGAATATGACCACTAGAAAATACAACAAACAAATCTGGTTTTATAGATCTGTATCCCCAAAGAATGGCGGTGTGACGGTAACGATGACTGTGGGGACGGATCAGACGAAGAGGACGGTATCTGCAGCAATATCCCATGTGATCAAAAAACCAGATTCCGGTGCAACAACAACAAATGTATTCCTAGGTGGCGCCTCTGTGACAAGGTGGACAACTGTGGAGACGGATCAGATGAAAATAATTTGGATATTTGTAAGGAATTAATGCCAAATCACATGGAGAAATTTATTTTTAAAAAAATCCCCCCCCCCCCCCCCCCCCAAGTCAAAAGAGAAAAACTAGAAAATGAATTTCTCAGTAACACTAGCTGATTTATTAGACATTAATATTTAAGATTCTTATTGTAAATTTTGCTAGTATTTTTGAAAATGTTTGATTTAAATTGGAATTTATTCTAGGTGGAGTTAAACAGGACCATTGTGATCCTATACAGTACAAGTGTGCCAATAAAAAGTGCATTGTTGCTACCAAGGTGTGTGACAGTATTGATGATTGTGGAGACCTGTCTGATGAAATGGGATGTCGTAAGTTGCATTGTTCACCTTTGCAGAATTGCAAGTGTTTTGGTCCTAAAAGTTGAGAATAAAGTTCAAATATAAATAAATGTAGGCATAGATTGTCAGTTTTGAAAGATTGTACAGTATTTTTCTGATTTTAGAGAATCTGTCAGAATAACAGGATGTATTAAAGATTCATAAAAAATGTGTATTTTTTTTTTTTTTGTAGTTTTCCAACTTGAAATTGGGTTCATATATAGGTTACTTTTTAAACCTGATTTTATCATCATTTACATAGAAATATGACATATGAAATTTTGTGTTCTATTTTCTGGAGCAATTTTGTTGATATTGCATGTTTTGCAAAATTTATTTTGAAAACCAATGTTATGCTGTTGAAGTCCTACTTGTAATGTGGTTCTCATGTCTCACCTTGGCAATTGAATATTTCTGTACTAAGTGAAAATTTTCCATCATTTCATTTGCACTCATTTTGCTCCTTTTCATGAATTTAAAATTGAGTGATCATACATGTCATTCCACAGCATCTTTTGGCAAATTTAAATTCCCCAGTGTGAATAGTGAATATACCATGTGGTAAAAATTTCCCCAGAATACAGTTTTTCTGCCAACTGCCTATAAGAAAACTTTTGAAACTCAAATTTGAGTTGAGACCCAATATCAGTTTTGGTATTTCTTATACATGCATTTCTTTAGCTGTTATAACAACTTTAATCTGGTTTGTTTTGATGAAATCAAATACATATGTTAAAGGGACTTCGATTGACATTAATGCAACACTGTGTATATATACTATGATCAGAAATCATCTTGTACTTATGTGGATAAAGTAATGTTTTGTATTTTCAGATAAATCAGCTGGCCATGTGAATTGTAGTGTAAACAATGGTGGATGTGATCACAACTGTACGGATTTGAAGGAATCGGGCTTTCTGTGTTCCTGTAGACCAGGCTTCCAAATCTCTGATAACAAAAAGTCATGTGAAGGTTTGTATCATTGTCATCAAATAGAAACTAAAACAAGAGCATCTGAATGATTTTGAGTCCTAAATGCTATCTATAATTTGAATTCCTACTGATACACACTTGTTAATTTTGCTACACCTGCAGACCTGTTTACTCTTCCGTTTTCACCGTATTTCTTACGGTAGAAAGGCAAAAAATACGTTTTACGGTCGTCGGTGGTAAAATTACGGTAGAAAAAAAAAATCCGGAAAAAAATAATTTTTTGGGTACAAATTCCGATTTTAAATTGTGACCTGAACACAGGAATCAGATTATCCTGTCTTCCTGTTCCACTTCATGGTTCAGCCATACCTTACAAACATTAGAAACTGACATGCATTACACAATGATGTTGATTAACATAGAGTGTGTCATAAATCTGTCAAAAAGGCCATTTTGACAAGTTAAGAAATATTGGCCTTATCATCTTTCACTGTATTGAATCTCATCACTTGAAAAATGGTGAATATGACCAGGGCAAACATTATAAAGCAAGGTAAGTTGATGGAGGGAAAGGTTACAAACATGACAATATAAAAATTTTGAGCTGAAAAAACGGGGGATTTGGAAACTGAAGACTGCAATGGACCAAATTCCTAGGATCAGGCATCATGGATTTTTGCAATGTAGGGATGATAGAACTTGATAATATGCTACAATGTATTTCACAGACATAATATCATGTTAGTTAGAAAAAGTCATGCACATGTGTACATTTATATGCCGAGACTATTTTTATACCCCCCCCCCCGCAACTTTGGGGGGGTTGGGGGTTGGTATACTGGAATCGGGTTGTCCATCCATCTGTAGACGCAATGGTTTCCAGGCTCTAAAGTGTTATCCTTTCCACCTAGAGCAACCATATTGCACATATGGACATCCATGGGACGAAGATGTTCCCTATCAATTTTGGGGTCAATAAGGTCAAAGGCCAAGCACACTGGACATGGAAGTACAAAAATCTTTCTGGGCTCTAAAGTGTTATCCTTTCCACTAGAGTTACATATTCATACATATGGACACCCATGGGACGAAGAATGTTCCCTATCGATTTTGGGGTATAAGTCAAAGGCACAAGCGCACTGAGACAATGAAGTAGCAAAATGCTTTTCCGGGCTCTAAAGTGTTATCCTTTCACCTAGAGCACAATATCATATACATATGAACTACTTAGGGACAAGATGTTCCCGATGATTTGGGTCAAAAGGTCAAAGGTCAAGCTCACTGGACAATGAAGTAGCAAAATGGTTTCCGGGCTCTAAAGTGTTTATCCTTCTCACCTAGAATCACCATATCAACATATGGACTACTTATGGGATTGAGAATTATCTATTGAATGTATGTCAAAAGTCAACAGTCAAACGCACTGGACATGGAATGTACAATTGTGATTTTGGGCTGTAGAGGCATTATACTTTCAACCTAGAATCACCATGTCAACACTACAATGAACTGTCCTGATCAAAGATGTTTCCTATTGAATTTGGTTCTAAAGGTAAAGTCAAGCTCTGGACAGAAAGTAGCAATAAGATTCTTGAACAGTTAAACATACCCTTCGGGATATTGGGGTAAAGGGGGGGAGGGTGGTTACCTTAGTGAGCATTGCTCACAGTACCTCTTGTTAGTTCTAGTTAGAGTCTACTCTAGTTCCTCTTAAATCCAATATATACGTATTTTATCTTACATGTAAGAATTTTCTATTTTAGATGTTGATGAATGTTCGATATGGGGAAACCAGTGCCCCCAGATTTGTCGCAATGTAAAGGGCTCCTACAAGTGCAAGTGCAATGATGGATTCTCGGATGTCAAGGGCAAAGGAACAAAATGTAAAGCAGAAGGTAAATTTTAAACAGTAACATTTGTATATAAAATTCTGATATTTTTATGGTATTATGTGAGCACCATGACAAAGCAATATAGCTTTCTGTAAAAAATTTTCTCTATCAATACAAGCATGCAAAGTTTCCAAGTAAATGGTTTAATGAGTATACGGAGTTCAATTTCAGCAAAATTCCTTTTGGTATATAATAACTCATTTTAACCTTATCACGCTAATGCACACTTAGTTTGTTCTGAAAAAATTGACCCTCACCGTAAACGCAACAATAGTTGCTTTTGTACATGTTGTAGTTGATCGATTTATTTTCATATTTGGGGATTTCCAAGTAAAAAAAAAAAAGCTGTAATTTGACATTTCTCATTGGACTCGTGCTTGAAATATCTTTTAGTATGATCGATAAGAAAATTGAGAGAGGAAAATATTACTGAACAAGAAATTTCTCAATCGTATAAATTTTAATCAGCAGTACAGAGAAAAACTAATTCAATCAACATAACATGATAAGGGTTAATTGACGTGGTAATGGTGTCAGAATTTTAGCATTTCTTAACCAGTGTGAGGCATCACAGAAGTCTTTTAGACTTATTCAAATGTCTGAATTTAATTTTCATTAGGAATGACAGCTGTTTTCTTTACTACTGGACATGAGATTCGTCAGATAATTATTGACCGTAAGGACTACTCAGGAACTGTTAACAGTGGGCAGTATCTGGGTGGCATTGATGTGGACATGGGTCGCAAACTAATCTACTGGACAGATACGTCAATGAAGAAGATCCGCAGGGCGGGGATCCCACAAAACATGAAGGCTGACACAGAGGCCTTGCCCCAGGACCTGAACATCGTGACCTACCAGCCAGAGGATGTGGCAATAGACTGGGTAGCGAGGTAAATAGACTGGGTAGCTAGGTAAAAATGTTACAATTTAAAGAAAGACTTTAATCAAAGTTGTAGATTCCTAGTACTTAATATCACAAATCAATTTGTAAGATGTCAAATCACAAGAGCATAAATTAGCAAGTAACTGTAAATCCACTGTTTATACATGCATGCCAACAAAATGAAAATTACAGTGAACAATTTTATTTTGCAAGTAGTGCTTTTGCAATAACTAATTCTTTGTGTACTTTGAGAAACCTACAGTATGTCAAACATTTTGTTGAACTTGTTGCATTGTATGGCCATAAATGTTTGTGAACATACATCTTCATGAACATACATCTTTGTGAACATACATCTTTGTGATACTTGAGTTTCAAGAATAGACTTTCAACAAAAAAGATTTCCAGGCATTGAAAATACATATATAAACATTTAAATGAATTTTATCACAGGAACATATACTGGACAGATTCTTCCCACAATACAATATCCGTAGCCAGAAGTGATGGTCGCTACGCCAAAATTCTGATAAAGAATGACCTACAGTTTCCGCTGGCTATAGCTGTTAATCCAAAACTCGGGTATGTCAAGTACTGACTCTCACATTACACTCATAATTCACAGTGTACTTAAAAGATTACCCTTTGTTTGATAATTTGTTCTGATATTTATTAGTTGGATGTACTGGACTGATGCCAGTGGTTCCTATCCTAAGATAGAGAGGGCGTGGATGAATGGGGATCATCGGGAGGAGCTGGTGGTCACTCGCCTGGGGCGCCCGACAGGGCTCGCTATTGATGACCACATGAATGATAGAGTGTTCTGGTGCGACTCTAAAGAGAACCTCATCGAGTCCATGAATGCTGATGGTTCTGACCGAATCACTGTTATAGGCAGAGGTGGGTCTGCAACCTATGGCTGAGCTTACTTTTACTTTCTCCTTATAAGTCAAAAATAGTTTTCTTTTTTTCTTCCTGAAAATGAATGTTAAACTGTATGTTCTGTGCAAACAGAATTATTAGGAGGTACAAAAGAGTTAGGCCTGTAGTGACTTCACCCCACTAATATGTATAATCTACACTGGGTATCTAAAGACCTTTAGCTATATCATAGTCTTGTTTCACCATCTGATCTTCCGTATCAAGATTTCAATCACCAAGTCATATGAGTTTCAATAATGGCTGATATTGGATAAATTGAGCCTTCACCTATAAAGTGGTTCTTGACCTTTGACCTATAATAAAAACTCTCCACGAGGAATTCACCAAGCTTGACCTTACAGTTTAAAAATTGTATATCCACACACAGAATGCAAACGTCATGATATCAATCTTGGATGCTGTATAAAATGGTCAGAAAATTGCAGACTGTGGAAGTCGCACTTGCATACTATTGTGATAGTAATTGGGCTTGGGGAAGGTAATCCTCATTCTTGTTCAGATATTGAGGACAGAATGCTTTGGTATCATATGAAGCACTTCAATGCACAGGTTATGGAGATTATGAATACAATAATTTAAATAGTTCACATCCCATTGAGATGAGGTTCATGTGTATGCCTCAGAAAAATAAATGTATTTCGTGGAGAAGATTGATGACTATAAGTAAAATAGAGTTTTGTTTTGTGGTTGTATTTTATTAGTTGTAGCACCTAAAATAGAATTTTGTGGCTGTTTTAGTAAAGGCTTATAGAATGAAACCTGTAAAAACTTTATTGGCTGTTTTATGTTGGTAGCTGTGGCAAATGGAGACTTATGACTGTTCTATGTTGATGGTTATTACAATGGATTTGTTTTGCTGTACCATTAGGACATATTGGTTTTGAGAAAATATCTTTGGTACAGTCAAGCATTAGGCAACTATAACCCTTGGTTGTCATCCATTGTTATGGATTTCTTGCACACACACACCCCCCCCCCCCCCTCCAAAAAAAAAAAAAAAAAAAACAACAACAAAAAATCTCCAAAATAAAAAACAAAATCCAAAAAACAAAGAAAATAAATCAGTTGATCAGACACTTGAAACATTCCAGGTATCATCAACCCCATCAGTTTGGATGTATTTGAGAGTACCCTGTACTGGGCCTCCCAGCAGACTGGCAAACTGATGACCATGGACAAGTTTGGGCGTGGTGTAAACATTACACTACAAGCGGGACTTTTGCTTCCTTCCTCCCTGAAGGTCTTCCACCCAAGGCGACACAATTTGACGGGTATCATTTCACTGAAAACATCTTCCTGCCATTAAAGTTAATCTAAGCCGTTTGGAACTATTCATGCTATGCATATTTTCTGTTGTAGTAAAGAACCGTTGCTTGTCTTCCACTGAGAAATGCAGTCATCTGTGTCTGTTGACCCCAGAAGGCTTCAGCTGTGCCTGCCCAGAAAGGACACAATTCAGGGATCCTTTCACATGTGATGCAGGTAGAATTCTGTCCAGCTGTTATATAAAAAAATTCAAGCATAATCTCTGATTTTTATTGCATTGTGGTATTCCACTTTTTTTGTAGCTTGGGAAGAAGAAATACCCGATCCAGAACTTTGTGCATGTTACAATGGAGGAACTTGTTTGATGTTAAATGGTTCCCAGACATGTCAGTGCCGAAATGGTAAATACATATATTGAAAAATCATTTTCAAATTTTAACATTTTCTTTTGTCGTTGGAAGTAAAATTTCAAAGAACAATTCCTTTAAAAAACTTTTCTGTCTTGTTAAAGATGAGAAGGATTTGTGTTGTTTTGTTTTGTTAGGTTTTGGTGGTGAAGACTGCCTGATAAAACTACCAGAAAAACTGACCAAATCAGATGGTTCTGCCGCAGGTATTTTGAAAGGGAGTTGTTAATTACATGTTGTGTTTTATTTTTTTTTTTTTAATACACTGTTAAAAAAACTTGCATTAAATCTTGATCAGAAGTGCTGTGTTATTTCTGTTTGCAGATGTGGTAGGAATTATCATCCCTGTCGTCATTGTTGCTTTCCTCTCCGTGACATTCCTCTTATTCCTACTCATTCTCAAGAAAAAAGGGTACGATGTACTTTATATAGCCATTTGCAATTAACACAACTAACGAGCAGATTAATTAATTACCACTTTTAGAGTAGTTTAGGTAGAAAGTGCAGTCTTGCTCTTTTATGAAATCATCAGATGATCGGGCTTGTTACATATTACATGTAGGTTTGTATTTATTAAACTTAACATGAAGAAGGTATTTTTTTAACCATTAGCTAAGTAGAAACTCAAGTTATCAATAGTATTATTGTTACTTCACAGGAAATTGTTACTGAAGGCTCGAGATCTTAAGGTGGGGACTAGCAGCGTGTCCTACAGAGAGGGGGGAAATGTCCAGATCGCTCCACCATTCAATATCGAGGAGGTAAGGCATCGCAGCAAATTCTAGATGTATCTGGAATTTTGTATGTTTTAAAAGGGAAGTTCTGTGTTTACAGTAAAAAATTTTTTTTAACAGTATTCAACTGGTTAGGGCTATTCCAGTAAAAATTATCTGAAGGGGGTGGAATGCCAATTTTTTTTTTTTTGGGGGGGGGTCATTTTTCTGTGGGTGGAGGGGTTCATTTTTTTCTTCTATAGGTGGGGGGTCTAAATATCAGTGGCATTCCACCTCTCCCAGATACTTTTTACTGGAATAGCCCTTACTTACTTTCATGGAGAAGTTGTATATTTACATTGAGAATAGTTTCAATTTATTTTACAGAGTTTGATAAAAGATATGTTGGATGTTTAAAAATGTACTCAACTTTAATATTTCTTTTTTTTTCTCTCCTCAGCCAAATCCAAATTCAAGTGAGGGTGAAATTGACTCCACAAACTTTAGTAACCCAATGTTTTTCAAACAGGAGGGTTTAGACACTAGCCTACGCAGTGCCCCTGATATAGCAGCTCCGGGTGGGTCTATAACATTATCACAAAGTGATGTGACACACACAAATGGACATGTGGACTCCTCCATCTAACACTGCAGTGATGCCATCAATGTCTGTATTGAAATCTTCATTCTGCACATTGGAACCCAATTATTTGATGTGAAGAGTGTTAGATGTTTATTGCAAATGAGGAATGAATGTTGACGATGACTTTTTTGTTTAATTGTTCTGTGTTTGTTTAGATGGTTTTTTTTGAGAGCAATATTGTATGCGTGCCAACTGATGATCATCAAGCTTTTGTCTTTGTATATTATTTTTTACTTATATCCAAAATTTTCTGTATACTGTCAGTTTGTATAATGTTTATCATTGCTTTTGAGAATATAGACACAAATGCTAGTAAAAGTATTAATTAAAGATACTTACCAAACTACCGAAATCATTCTTGTAAACATTTATATGAGAGTGATCTTTCATTAATAGATATAATGCATTGTTATTAATGAAGAAAGGAATACAATAACAACAATATATTATATGATTTATTTCATAAAACAGTTCCTTGCATATTGGGACTAGAGTACCATACTTTTGAAAGTGAATGATTCTGTATATTTTCGGTATAGGTAGGCATTTTGTAATGAGACAAACATTTTGTCAATTTTGATGTTGATCAAAGCTTAGTTTATGGTACTGTCACATTGCTCCATCTGGTGGAAATTCTCTCTCTGTGTTGATTTATCTGCACACCCCATGAAGATGAATAATGATGACTGGTTTTAAAACATTCCTCTTGTTGACAAAGGGAGGGAGAGGAATTCAAGTAGACATCATTACTGGTCTCTGCTAGGACCGTCCTATCTTGTTCTGTATTGCTAGCGGTATACACTCATACAGTACAAACTGCAAAGATTGAATTCATTTAACAGTAATAAAATGCTACAAAGATTTTACTGAAAACTCAAAACAGAAGGACATCTTTCTAATTTGCTATGGTGAGAAGCTACACATTTATAATATGAGAAGCTACACATTAAATGAGAGTAAAATCGACTATGTGCTGTGAAGCTTTAGGATTGGGAAAACTTACTTCATCTAGTTTTCCTTGGAGACCATCATATTTCGGGCAGTATCCCAGTGAAATTCCCTCGGGTCGGGATTGGACTTTACCTGTTCAATACAGAATGTTACAGTTGGCATGCTGATTTCACAATGATAGGCCCATGGGCCACAACACTCACCGGAGTCACCTTGACCCTGCACTTTTTTTTATCTTAAGATTTTAAACAGATTTTTACCCTCTTTATTCCCACAAAAAAAATTGACAATTATGAAGATTAACACAACCCCCCCCCCACCCCCCCCCTATATTTATTGATTGTTGGTTGTAGAATTTGGTTCCCGACTTTAGCTTCAGGGTCAATAATTTGAGGGGAACTTCAATCTGCATTTCTTGAGGATGATTGCAAACTAGTTATAGTCTTGTACTTAGAGGAAGATTGAATTGTTTTCCCCATGTACTCCTGAAGAAAACTTTGAATTTTATTGTGGCAGTATCTAGATTTCTGCACTACTTAAAGATGCATATACATGTATATAGAGTATATCTCTATTGCATGATTTGATATTTGTTCTATCAAACGAGTTGAAATGGTGTATTTATTTGCGAGGCTTGCAGAGCGAATAAATGCACCATTTCAACGAGTTTGATAGAGCAATTTCAAATTGCGCAATAATAGATACAAAAAGGCGAAGTTAACATTGTGTCAAACGTAATCATAATCCAAAAAACATATACAAAATCGAGTGTAGGGCAACACGGACCTCCGACAAAAGCGAAGGTAGGATCAGGTGCCATGGAGGAGTAAGCATCCTCTGCTAACATAGATATTTTTATTTATCTCCTTCACATTGCCCATCACTTTAATTTTGAGATGATCCCCAACCTCTGGGCGGACATATTGAACAAAATTTGAATTGGCACATTGAGGATGCTTGCGTATTATAATCATGGCCTTGTTGCTATTGTGAACGCTGAGAGTTCAGACCGAATTCGTGCAACATATTGTGCAGACAACCAAAGGTACCACGGTAATTGGCTATTCATAAGTCAACATTGCTCAGCGATTTAAACACTGACCATTTTGGACCCACACTCCAAAACCCCTACCCCTAATTTACAATTTCCGTAAAGGTGCGTAGGAGGAGTAAGCATTCCGTGTCGATCGGTCACATCCACCTTGCGCAGGTAAACGGAGTAATCCGTTTTCAAAGATGTTTTTTTCCTTCACAGACATGCGGTTGTAGAGAACATGAGTTTAGAAAAATAGTTATCAAGAAGTTGACCATTTTGGCCAAACCAAACCAAATTCTCTACATCTGGGATCATCAAATTGACAGTTTTTTGAAGGACTACCTGATCTTTATGAATATTCATTGTCTTCAATTTCGTATCAATAACACTAAAGATGTTATTTAAATGTTTCACACATAAAAAACTATCGTACTAGTATACCTAGTTTGGCCCCGCCCTTGAGTCGGACCTTCTACCTCGGGAATCATGAAATTTACAATTTTGGTAGAAGCCTCCCTGCTCTACATCGCTATGCATTTACTTTTCTTACTTTGCGGTTGTAGAGAAGATTTTTGAAAATTGATCAATCTTTGGCAATATCTGCCCTATCCTACAGGCCCCAGGGATGCAGGAATCCTGAAATTTACAATTTATGTCTTCCTTGTCCCAAAGATGCTTCATACTAATTTTGAAAGTTAAAAAAGTTCAACTGTTGATGCATGTCGCATGACGACTATGTCCCAAACATCCTTCATACTAGTTTAATGCATGTCGCAACATGACGGACGTTGAACAATTGCAATAGATCACTTGAGTTTATAAAGGTGACTTGTAAGTATTAAACTCTAAAGTATGGAATCAAAGTTAACTTTACATCGCCCCTTGAGTATCAGCATGTATTAAAATTACCCGTCATAGGAATAGATGTCTCTTGTCCTCCTTTCCAGTTGTTGACCATTGCATGCATATTTCTTCCATCATAAACTAAAGTAACTTCATTCCATCCTTGAACCTATAAATAGTAAAATGTAAATAAGGATTTAACATTATTATCAGTATTCACAAACAATACAACATAGAGCAGGGATTCCTTACTATTGGTAGAATGAGCTCTCCTGGCTGTCTGCTTCTATCTGTCAGCAAAGACATCTTCACCGTTCTCTCATTGGCTGCAATATCTATTGACGGTTTGTTACCGTAACAGTTGCCTACCAATGATTGATAGCGTAACGATGAATGCGCTTGACGTTTCTGTCGTACATTATCAGTGGATCTTTTCTTCCTCATCAAATCCTCGGCAGCTAATAGCGGAAGCATATCGCCCATCCCATGTCCTCCTCCATAGTATTCCAGGCTGTCGTACATGGAACTTGACCCAGAGCCACCTGCGAAACCATTAGAGATACTTTTCAAAATAGAGTCTAAAGACTCGGTGGATGACCCACCAGACGAACTTCCGCTTGAATGGGAACCGGACGGGCCACCGAAGAGGATGTTTGACCAGCCTTCTCCGAAAGCTGCGTTCAATCTCTGGCCACTGAGGCCTCCCGATGAAGAGCCGCCTGAAGATCCCCCTGTCCAAGAAGAACCTAAAACGGGGAGGTAAGAAAGCAAAGCCAAAGTTATATATCAAGCCTAAATATGTACAAAATCTGGTTAATTTGATAACAATCTGTTTCAAGAATACATGGACATGCACACTTCAATTTCTTAAATGTTTATTACAAATTAATGATGTTAGACATAACTGTAGAATATTTAATTGAATTAGAAATTAGTGGTGCTACTTATCTACAAAAGCCAAATAAATCCTGTAATAAAAATGTTTAACTACTAAACTCTTATAGCTACTTTAGAATGTGTTCAGTTTTTACACATGTATTTGTATACCTTAAATATAATGAAAAAGAGTAAGTTGCTTAATACTACAACTGAATGCAATTGACGCTATCATTTATAAACCCTACAACATTCGAAACGTCTTTGGAATAGACCCGACACCCTACAATCATGCGTGCAATGCGTAATGTCCTACACCCTTGTTCCTTTGCAGGGTTCGTTTTTTCCGGAGGAAGGAAATGGAGAGAGAAGCAGCCACTTCAACCACTCACTGTTGTCGGCGTCATGATCGTCATCAATGACGTCCCATCCGTCCTCCGTTAACGACAGGCGGATTTTGCGATTACTTAAATATCTTAACCAATCATATTGACAAGACGAATTAGATAACAGACTTTGCATTTCAGCAATAAAATCTATGTATTCCGAAAGTGATTCAGAAAAGTCGTTACGGTCGGACCAAACAAGTTTGTCCTTCCACGATCTTTCCCGTAATTTCATACGAGAAATGAAAGTTTTCCATAATTTCATGATGTGTTTTCGTCCAAAGTTTGTAAACCCGTATTTTACGCCAAACCAGCCTGACGAATAACCAGAGAACAAACGTCTGTGCCAGCCCTCTCCGTCGTACTCCCAGTAGTACTTCCTCACTACCGGGTCAAAGGGAAGTTCCCTGTGACCTCCAGTGGGCGTGTCTAGCATATGTAAATTATCATACTGTGATTACATCGAAAGCAATACGAAACAAAGCATTAATTCCAGATATAAAAGGAAGATATTCATCGTCCAAAACTTCCACTCAATATTGTTACAATTACATGCGTATACGTACACTTTTTCTGATTGCCCAACAAAAAGCTGCTACTTGATTACAGACTCTCTTTCCCAACATTCTAGTATAAAAACGGATATTCGTGTTCTATCTTGCTTTAAACATTATACATAATACTCATGCTTTTATACGCATCTACGTTTTTAAGCGCAAAGCTGTTGGCGGGCGTGGGATGTCTCCACGCTAAAATGCACCAGTTCACAAAGCGGACAATATGTTGAACTCATTCTTACCGGCCCTCCATTTTGTATAGTTCCCTATACCTGCGAACCACCAGTTATACTGGGCTTGTGTGGATGTTGACATCAGCTCATTATATGCAGTGAAGAGCCAATATACCCACAATTCATTATCATTGGCATAACCTTGGCTTAATACATCCCATCCTTCAGTTGTGAGAACTATATGATTGTTTTTCTTTTTCATGCAACGGAGCCATGAACGACGCGCACTTGTTATTGCTAAAATGCTGCGCATCTCTTTAAGAAGAGCAAAATAGCTTTTATTCTTATTCTTACTCCAGCAAAGGTATTTCTGCCAGCGCTTTCTGCGAACTTTATTTCGAGAAATGAATCTGCGCCAGAAACGTGCTAGTGCTCTTATCCCACTTGGTGCAAAAGGGATGCGACTGTTCAGTTTCAAACGCGTCGAGTGATGCCACTCTTTGTTGCTAAAAGACTTAAAAAGCCAGTAGAGGAAAGAGTCTGTACTGTCTCTAATAGATATATTTGCACCACAGGAGCAATCCCATCCGTTGCTTGTGGATGCAACAATGCACTTGCGCGTTCTCAGTAATTTTTTCCACCTTCTTCTTAGTTGACCTTTGATAAGGATATTTCGCATTTCTTGCAAAAGTAAAGCATAATTCAACTTGTTAACGCCTTTAATATTTCGCAGAGTCCATATTAATTCCCTACCCCATTTCTTCGGAATTTCTTTATTTTGCGCAAGAAATATTTCCCATAGCTTCGCAAAGGTCATGATACCATGTAGAGTAAACTTATTTTCTGATGACGTACCGATATATGTTGTAAGATCCGTAATAAATAGCCACTCGATTATCGTCCCTGGCGCTGAAGACTCGATGACATCAACCGTCGTCACTAGCCAATAAATGAATCCAGCGATGTCATTACGTATTCCACCAAGCTCAACTTCCCACCCCACGGTTGTCAGTACGATGTTGTATCCACTACTAGTCATAAAGTCGATGAATTGGTTTCTGATCATTTCATTGTCCAATAGATGTCTGATTTCTCGGAAAAGAAGAAGGTAATCTTGATGAGTAACTTCACTATCAATTCGTTTTCTGTTTGTCCAATACAGGACATTTCCCCAAGCAGACTGATCTATCTGGATTTGTGATATGAATTGTTCCCAAAGTACCACTAATTTTCGCAATCCCGATATTGTGAATCCTCGTCCGATGAATCGATCCCAACTTTGTTTTCCTTGAGTGAAGATCCAATCAACGTCAGTAATCGACGAATTCTCAATACTGTCTACAATATTAAACAACCAGAAAAGGAATGCCGAGGACCGTCGTTTGTAGAACCACCCGACAATATCCCCACCCCTCAGACACTAATACGATATTGTAATTATGGGTGGAAAGGAATTGCAGCCACTTATTTCTCATGTTAGTATCGGCTAACACATATCTCATTTCCTTCAGAAGTAACACATAATGATGAGTTTGCATAGTGTCTGTTGGTGTTCGTAAAGTCCAATACAAGTATCTTTCCCATGAGTTTCTGTCTAAGTTAGATTCCGCAATGAACATGTCCCAAAGATTTACCAAAGTCTGCAGCCCATTTTGTGTTATACTTATTCGTAAATTATTTAGTCCTGTACCACTTATGATCCAGCTAAAGTCAGTGTTGGGTCCAGAACTTTCAATTTCATCAACAGTTGCGAAGAGCCATAACATAAAATCGGCAATATTATTTTGAGATCCGCCTTTGACGACATCCCAACCACTGTGAGTGAGTACGATGTTGTAGTTGTTTCTGATGAGAAAATCTATCCACAGTTGTCGCATGTAGTCATCTGCAAGGACATGTCGCATTTCTCGAAGTAATAAAATGTAGTCATGTAGCCCTGTTTTCCCGGAGTTTGTTCGAAGAGTCCAGAATAGTACGTGTCCCCACATGCCTGTGTCGATGCGAGATTGGCTGATAAAGCTTGTCCACAGATCAGCAAGAGTTTGTATTCCAGTGCCGGTAATTCCTATTTTCCAATCATTTCCAAATATCCAGTCAAAGTCTGTACCACCAGTCGAGCTTTCCATTTCATCCACCACCACGAAAAGCCAAGTTATGAACGCGGCAAGGTCATTGCGCGACCCGCCTTTCACTACATCCCAACCGTTATTATTGAGTACAACATTATAGTTATGTTTTTGTAAGAATTCTTGCCACCTTCTAAGCATGCCTTCGTTAGCTAAAACATGTCTCATTTCTCTAAGTAATAGGAAATGATCTTTGTAGCCTTTGTTACCGCTACGTAATGTCCAGACCAGTACTTTACCCCAAACATTTCTATCTAAGGGATTTTCGGCCATAAATAATTGCCACAATTCCGCTAGAGTGGTTATACCATTAGTAGTTATTCCTACACGTCCACCATTGTTCCACCCACCTGGACCAAATATCCATTCGAAACCCAGCCCTATATCCCAACCTTCTAGTCCTTCTCCCCCAGGGAACCAGGGCCAGACAGTGGATATATTTGTTCCGGATCCATCATTTCTGTTAACAGTCTGAGTGAAGAGCCAATACAACCATGCACCTACGTCACTTGTGGTTCCACCACGAACAAGCTTCCATCCATTACCGGTGCCCACTATGTTAATATTGTACTTTCGCAAAAAATCAAGGAAGTGGCCGCGAATAGTATCGTTGCCTAAAACATTTCTCAGTTCATCAATAAATATGTCCGTCCTCTGTCCGCCTGTCCCTCCCCCGGTACGAGTCCATGTAAGATGTGGATGTAAAGTACTGTCCTGGTCCAATTTCGTCTCATACACGTATTCTCTCCAGATGTCTGCTATGTTGGTAAGACCTTCATGCGTAAAGCCTCCGTGATCAGTTTGTATTTTTCCTCCTCCCAGCACATAGTTCAACCATTCACCACCTTTTCCACTTCGTACTAAATCTTCTATGTACCGTAGGAAATGTGTGTGTGGTTTCTTATGGCCTTCTCCACCACCTGTACTTGTGTAATTTCCAAAAATTGAAACACTAACGTCTCTTTTCTTCAAAAAGTCAAACCAAAGATCTTTTATCGTTTTGTTACGACCAAGTACGCCTTCAATTTCATTCAGAAACTCAATTCCCAAATGCCCATTTTTATCTCCGGTAAAAGTGATCTTAAGAATATCCCTCCAGTCTCTAGTGTTCATACCATTTTGATTTACGAATATCTTCCAAAGATCTGCTATAAGTTTTCCCATGTTGTGATCAACATTAAACCCACGAATTTTCCCTCTGTTCCAGTTCTTTTCATTTAAATTGAGAGAATTCAGGAATCGTTGCCAGTTGATCAATGCGTGCTTATGGTTGGTTCCTGTATGGTCTCTGATCCACTTGTTCATTCCCTCAATTCGGAGAAGAGTATACAAAAGTTTTCTGACTTCCGCTGAACCATGGACGTGACCAATTTTCTGCAGGATCTGGTTGATCAAACCAGAACCTTCTCCCGAAAATAAGATACGGAGGATTTGAAGAGCGTTGGTAGCATCAGGCATAAATCCAAGATGGTACAGTAGAGCTTTGAAGTCTGGCGAATTAGCTATCTCTACCATGTGCAGGTTCATTTGTTGTGCAGTTGTGGAGCTCATCAGCTTCCGGAACATGCGCATAAGTTTTTGAGCATCCCATCCACCTCCAACTGTAATGTTTCGTGTCCATGTTTTACTTTGAATGTCGAATCTCCAGTGTGTATTACCTTTTTCCAAATCGACAACCCTACCTGTTAAATAAGAAAGAACGTCAGCTTTCCATATTCTTCACCTTTACAAATTTGAGAAGGAATATATATGTGTATGAATTGAGATGTCAGAAGAGAAATAATAATGAATTTAGATAATATTTACAAATAAGGAAGGATTTACCGATTGACATTTTTTTCAAACATGTAATCATTCTTCTTGTGAAAAAGACATACCTGCATGGTCTAAACTATCTGGCCATCGGTCAAATTTAAACTTAAAGCTAATGAGAAGCTTGTCTCCGAGAGTAGCATCCGCGAACTTGTAGAGGGTCAGAGCACTGTTTCCGGTGAAATGAGCGCTACCAAATGAAGTCATAGAGACATTCCTAGCTAATACAGCAGCGTTTGATCCAGATTTATCTTTCAAGTCAACGTCGAATGGAAGATATGCTGAAGCCCTACATTGATCTGTTGGGAAAAAAATCATTTATATTTGCAAAAACAGTGTATATACCATTTGCTGTGTGGAAGAATTACTATTCATATAATGCAATCATTTTCACTTGGATGTGATTATAATTGATGTACCTCCCGGTAGCACGGGTATTAGACCATCCATGTCGGGAACACATGTACAGTATTCTTTGCTAAACATTGTACCCGGGGCACAGCGACGAACGACTTTCTGTTGTGGTAAATCATCGATGTAGAACCTTCGATCCCATTGTGCTTGTTTCTTGCATGCTTTAAAAAGAAAAAAAAAATAACTTCAAATACTCAAATCATTAGGTGCAATGTGTTTTATTCTAATTTGGCAATACCTACGTGTGTGAATTCTTCCGCCACCGGGAGGACAAGGTTCATCACATGCCAATCCTCGCATACAACCCATTCCTTCCACGTAATGAGATCCAGGGGCACAGCATGAACCAAGGCTGTGGCTGGTGACACAAATCCAGTAAGCACGACAACCATGCTTTGTCATTCCGTACGTGAATCCATTCGGAGCGTGTAAGCAGGGGTCTGAAATTGCCGAGGACAAATTCCATTTTCTTCAACATTTTGAAGAGTGCAATGATGTCAGTGTGTTTAATCTTTGATTTCTGATTGTTGATTTCTCTTCATACTTACCCATTGGACAGTGAACATTTATGGATGGTCTGCACCTCAGTTCATCCTGTTTCCAGAACTCTCCGAACGGGCAATCCTTTACAACACCATGGATATAACCATTCTCCTCCCAACATTGCACGTACTTACTGCAGTCTCCCGGGAAAAAGTTATATCCTGTTCCTTTGTCATACAGGCAACCCGCACATAAACCTACAGGAAATGGGATAAGGGAATTCAAAACACATAATATATTTGAATATATTGATAGAAAGAATGAAAGAAAGCTTTTACCTATACTTACTTGTGAAATTGNTAATATATTTGAATATATTGATAGAAAGCATGAAAGTAAGCTTTTACCTATACTTACTTGTGAAATTGTGTGACGGGCGTACTGGGCGAGGAGTGACAGGTATCTGAATCTCTGAAAAAAAAATCGAAAGACAATTAATAGATATTTCTATGGATTGTTCCAAACGGCTACAGATAGGAAAAACTTCAACAGAACTTAAACTAAGGAATACGAATTCTTTGATTAGACCGTTGCCAACCAACTCGAACTTTTTTTGTGTCTAGCATTGAAAGTGCGAAAGTCAAATATTAGCATTTCTGAAGTCCATATAGAAAAACGTGGTAAATATTCTGCAGATTTCCTATCCCAATTTCCCCATAATATTATCAAAATTGGGTTAAATTGACATAAAATAACAAATCAATTAAGTAATGGACGAATCGTTCGTACCCTCGCAGATCAGATGACGAAGGTTTGGTAAGAGAGATTCCAGACTTTTTGTGTTCGGGGTTAGAAGGACATGCTTTTCACTGGTGGCTGTTTTCAGCAACTCATTTCGATCTACTGAATTCCCAATTCCGACGGTGAACAGTTTGACCCTTTCTGTTTTCGCCAAGTCTGTTTCGGCCATTGAGAGACTTGGAGATGATGTTGGTTCATTTGTTAACATTACTCCAATCTTTGGCGCCAATGGCCTCCCTTGTTCCCGGAACATCTGCCGCATTAGCTTCATACCTATTGTTATAAATGCAATAAAAAAAAAATTTCAGATTAAATCGAAATGTATATAATAATTACATGTATATCTTTATTATCAAAAAGAGTAACAAAACAAACCTTCAGCACATTTGATCCAGGACAGTTGTTGGTTTCATCACAGTAGTTGAAAATATTCTGTAGCGTGACTTGTCCTTGTACGGCGTGTAGACCCACGTGATCACCAATAGCTCGCCATAGAACCAGGATGGCCGTAGTGGTGAGAACGTGGACTGACAATACATGTTGTTGAACCATTCTGCTGAGGAAGCGTGACTGTCCTTTCCAACTTTCGTCGTTCGTACCTCGTGAACCTTGCAGCATGAATATGATTTCAGCTGGCACATCACAGCCGCGACTACAATAAAACAGGGAATCTTTATTTGTGTGTTTAATGTGTGGTCTACGTATTAAGTGATGTCTGATTTTTATGATCCTTCTGATATACTGAACACATATTTTAACGAGTTTTTGAGAAGAATATCCGTGTAAAATTACTTCATAAACATCAAGGTACCGATATTTCACGCCGCGAATTTCTATCAAGTTTTCCGTATATTTTTAAAGGCACAGAGAAACAGATGTAATTGCATTTTGGCTTTGGTACATTTTTTGTTCCTGATAATCAAGTCTGAATGTTGGGACCGTAATACTATTTAATATTAATAAAGATCTACCAATATATATTACTTGGATCTGGTTTTGAGTGAAGGCATTGCTGTGGAAACAGTTAGTAACCTACATGTAACCCACAAATCCGTGGGCGACCCACAATACTTTCTCAGTGTGATTACCGCCACTACCGATCGTGAAGGTCGGACTCGGGCAGCTACGTTACTCTGACATCTAAGTACCATTTAACAGCAAATGACAAAGAAACTGGTGTATACTAATTGTTAGCAGCTTCCATTTATCATAATTGTCATTTCTATCAATTTTCGTGGAAATAAAGTAATAGATATTGAAGCACGTATAATTAACAGTTTTGGATGCTTTATTTGTTGTTACGTTAAAGTTTCAATGGAGAATTTGTCAGGCGCTTGGCAGAGAAAACAGCGGAATTCATTCCATTAGATCGGCCTCTAGTAGGCGGGGAATGGTTTAAAAAAGAAGGCCGGGATTCACAGCAGGGCTACATAAATCTAACTGTAATGTACTGATCAAGAGAGATTATTGTGAATTGATTATTCTACTAAATCAAACTACATGTATGGTGTTAGATAAAATAATCAGGATTTGATTAACATCAATCCTCTATCTAGAGTATCGTACCTTACTCTCGCAAGGGTGTTTATACAAAACCCATGAAAGATTTCTTTGATGCACGGATGTTGACACTAGAGGGTCATTATGTAGGAGGAAGCTGGAGTACCTGAAGGAAATCCACGTGTCCAACCACTGCCAATCACACGGATCGAACCCGAGTGCAGCGATGAGAAGCGAGAGCGCTACCCGGTCGCCCATATGTCGACGTCACGAGGGTTTTTCAATCGCTTAGATAAAATAGGTTTTGACTTCAGTTTATCAAGCAAATGTCGCGCGTCTTTCTGTGACACAGTTGGGAGCAACGGATGTTGTTTGGTTTCACCACATGAGTAGATATGCAAATACATGGAAAATAAAAACTATAAGTTGCTTGTCCTGCATTTAAGTAATTTTTGGTAAAATATTTTAGACTACACATACTAGTATTGTAAAAT
>CAJDSM010018805.1:0-12078 GCA_903981925.1 Ostrea lurida
CCCAAATTGGTTGAATAAATATCCTATTCTAGCTCTGGCCTATCCTATTTACAAACAAAGGGCGCTAATTCATATCTTATTAGAGCGATGTATGCTAATAGTACCAGATAGCTTTTACCATGCTAATAGGACTCTTAGCTTTGAAACAGCAGCTGTATTATTGCAAATCAGTTACAAGATATTGCTATAAGTAATCTGAATTCATAAACCTCGACAGTCTGCGCATGCACCTCATTTTGTTTGAACAACGGATTGGATTCTTCAGTCCAGGCATAATGTTCCATCCATTGTGGCTTCTTCCTCATTCTGCTTGACCTTCTAGGCAAGTCATCGGTCTCATTGTCATCATCTTGATTAACAGCATAAAGTTGATCAGCAGGTACGTCAGGTATAGATTCTTGGAAATCGTGAAATTCAGAACTGGGATCTTGATCATCAGGTAGTTCCTCAGTACTCTGATTGGGGGCGTCCTCCGCTGATCCGTCCTCCAGATACTTAGTACTCAACACCACCCTGATCGTCACCAGCGATAGTGTGAGTACTAAATGACACAGGGCATTCCACTGTAAAATATACACTATCATCATCATCATCATCATCATCATCATCATCATCATCATCATCATCATCATCAGATCCTGATAACCTGGATCCAATAGGCAATAATACATTCTGATTCTGCAATGGCCTCTCTCTCTTCACCTTTTATAAACAGGAATGGCACATTTGCTGACTAATGATATTGTAGGCATGACAACATTTGGCTGACTAATGATTGATGTAGGGATGGCACATTTGGCTGACTAATGATGATGTAGGGGATTTTTCGCACATTGGCTGGACAATGATTGATGTAGGACACATTTGGCTGACTAATTGATGATGTAGGGATTTTTCGCACATTTGGCGACCTAATGATGATGTAGGCGAATTATTCGCAACATTTGGCTTGCTAATGATGATGTAGGGATTTTTCGCCATGTTGGCTGACTAATGATGATGTAGGACAACATTTGGTGGACCTAATTGATGATGTAGGGATTTTTTCGCACATTTGGCTGATATGATGATGTAGGGATTTTCGCACATCTGTCCTGGATCTTCTGTGTTTCCCATAAAAACTGACAACTTTAACTAAAACTGCCCCTTCATTCAAAGTTACTCCTTTTATCTTGGTGTCAAAATGTAACTTTTCAATTTCATTCACCTGAGAATTCTTGATTGCTGTTTCAGCTTGATGGTATCCATTTTTGAGATTTTCTTGCAGAGTTTCAATGTATGAAGAAGTCAATTTGAATTGGCAATTTCGCTCGATTCCAAAAATGAGATCTACGGGAAGATTTGCTTCTCGGCCAAACATTGAATAATATGGATAGAATCCTGTTGAATCATGTACAGTACAGTTGAATGCATATACTATCGGAGATACATGTACATATTTTCTCCCAATTATGTTTCTGTTCTGGATCCAACGTGCCCAACATAGATATAATGGTTCTTGCAAAGTTGAAGCGTTTCCGTAATGACATATGGCCATAGGAGAGTGAGTAACGGTGTGGTTCTAGATTTGGAAATCCCTGTAATTTGACAGAATTCTTCAATCAAATTACTACAAACATTTTCTCCTTGATCTGAATAGTTTCTGCGGCAAACTATAATGAACGAGGAAGTTATAGAAAATTGTCTCAGCAGTAGCCTTCGCTGTTTGATTCATCGTTGGTGTTGCTACTGGATAGTTTGGTGACATGGTCAGTTTAAAACTAAGAATAATTCTGGATAGTTTCCTTGGATGGTTTCAATCCATATAATCCTACAACTAGACTCTAAAGGTTGAGTAGTACAGATCAAATAGAGTTTAGGTCTTACAATTTAAATAAGGTTTCAGAAGGCTTTCATGAGCAGATTGTAGTTTCTTCTTCATACGGAATAAACTTATTTTTTTTTCATTCTCCATCCACCATCCGTAGCATCACACGCACAGTTTGAACACCCTTGCCAAATTTGACATTGGAAATATGAAGAAGACTATCAACTGCGCGCATCAGTGCAGGCGGGTGGTAAAGCTCTTGACCATCACCGGTGTACATCAGTACTCCTTCGCATGGGAGATCCCGCCATATCAAGCACGAAATTGCACATCCTTCGCAACTTTTTATCACGATTATCTCTGTCAGATGTACCGCCAAGAAACAACATGCGACTTGTGTCTATGAAATATCCACTGAAGATACATTTCTTAAGAGACGCATCTTTCCAATACCAAACTTATGGAGGTTGTGTCAAACTGAGATGATGAAACAACATGGCAAATATTTCATGTAGTTGAACGAAGCATATTTGTGTTAGTTTAGATTCCAACACTATACAGGTTTTGCCACTTCGTTTCTTGACTGAAAGAAAATGTATTGCTTTTAATGATCGCAAAAATGATGGCAAAGAAAGGACTAGGATGTCAGTACTCTCCTATAAACAACTGTTATTACTACTTCTGCACAAGAAGGGCGTTTTGCTATGAGAAGAATCAGCAAGTCGTCATAAAGACCTTGATAACTTCATTTTGCCATTTTTGGCTATGAATTAATAATTTATGTTTGTTCCTGTTTTGGCAGAGAAACATTCTTTCTTCATCTACTGCATGACAATGGCTCACAGTGAATAAACAATCTGTCGTTTTATGTCCTTTAATCTCCGCAATGTGAGTAACATTTTCAATGTTGAAAATCTGGTACCATCAAATTACTAACGATAGCTATGATAAGCCTTGTTGATATGGTCAATGTAGATTAAAGGAAAACACACATTTGCAAAATGTTGTCCCACATTCCCAATGATATTTTGTATCAAACGATCCACCATCAAGACGTACTGGGCATGCCGTATCCATTTGACGTCAGCCTGACACTTATCTCGTCCGCCAGACGTAACTGGCATCCTGTTCCATCATTTGCACTGCCAGCCTTCGACACTTATATCGTCCCAGACGACTGGGCATCCTGTTCCATTTGACCGTCAGCCTAACACTTATATCGTCCCAGATGGCATCAACTGGCACAGCTTCAGTTGCTTCACATGGCAAGCCATTGTTGTCAAACATGAAATAGTAGCATCATCAGCCTGAATTTTCTGAATGTCGATGTTCCGAATGTCCTTAACATTCGATGGCAGATGCAACTGCTGACAAACAGCAGGCAAAACTGGTAATGTCTCAATATATGGCTGCTTATCATCAGCATTGACTATTGCCCTAACAGCTTCAGTATCCATAGCCTCAGTCTTTGCCGGTAATCTAGACAATATGTCTCAACAGTGTTCAATTTGCCTGGCTTGTATGTTGTACTGAAATTGTAAGGCGACAGTGCTGTTATCCATCTAATTTTGCAGTAGTAAAACATATGTGAAGGGATTGTTGTTTGTAAAGACCGAAAATGCCTGTCCTGAAAGGTAATCTGCAAATTTTTCTGTAACTCCATTTTAAAGCTAAAAATTCAAGTTTATAAGTTGTGCAATTTCTTGCAGATTTGCTATGTCCCCTGCTGGTGTAAGCAATGACGCGTTGAGATCCATCCTGCTTTTGATAGAGCACTACTCCCAAGTCCACTGAACTCAGGATACGCAAGCACAGGAAATGAAGTTAATTTATCTTTTAGTGTAGCAAATGCTTTTTCTTGAGCTGGTCCCCACTGCCATGTTGATGGAGGCAGGCTGTTGCCATGATGTCAATCAATGGTCGTGCAATCTTAGAAAAATCCTGGATAATTTTTTCTATAGTTTCCCGCAAAGCCTAAAAATTAATGAACATCTTCAGGGGTCTTAGGAGTAGGCTAGTTTAAGACTTTATCTACCTTGCCTTAGTCTGCCTGTATATACCTTATCTTCGGAAACAATCTGACCTATATATCTTATTTTGTTCATGAAGACACTTCTTAGGGGACAGCTTTAGACCTATCAAAAACATGTTTGAGTCGGTCAAGATGTTCCTCGAATGTCCTAGAAAAAACAAGTACATCATCTAAGTAAATAAAGCAAACTTTCAAATGAAGATATCCGAAATATTGTTCTTGTAATTAGTTCTTAGAGTATTTGGGTAAGTAGGTTTAGGGGCATTACTGGCAACATTATTACACCAAATCACATTTCAAATTAAATTCCTAAATAAAACTGGTACCATTCTGGATACAAATGCTGTTTCTCGTTGCTTAGTTCTCTTCTAGATCACTGATTGTACTTACACCCTTGGGAGGTATCTTCATTGTATTTGCCATTTGCTCTACATTTCTTATTATTTTTTTTCAAAGGAAGAAAGATACATCATAAAAGATTTTTATAACAACAACAAAAAAACAAAACAAATACACAAACACAAAAAACCAAAAACAACAAATCCAAACTCCCACTCCCCCTCCCTCAAACCAATATAAAAAAGAACCAAACAAAAAAAACCCAAAAAAACATTCATAACAACAGAATTGCAAAAAAAAACACACAACAAAAAAACAAAACAAAACTAAAAAACCAACATTACAAAGTCCATAAGTCAATGAACACAAACAATGTGGTAATCTTAAATTCATTTGCAAAGTTTGTAAAGAAAATTTGTAGTGCTGCGGGTGCGCACCTGCTCTTCCAAAACTAATTAATTAATGTACTTATCTCGAGTTATATGAGTGCATACTTGTATGTTATATGACCCTTACTTTTAGCCTTACCTTTTATGGTGAGTGAAAACCCTAGGCCTATCAAATGTCAGGGGTGCAGGTAAGAAAGTTACCAAGGCCAACGCGGGAAAATACGACTTTTTTGTCCGCAAGATGGCGGCCAGGGGAATATCATAAAGTCCATTAATGCGCGCAATTAATAGTTCAGAATCGTTTTAAAATTATTTGTAGATATCGTTAATTGAATTATTGCGAACATTAAATGAATTCAAGATTGTCTTAAAATTCATGGCATGAGAATGATCTCATCAAATATGTTGTCTGTCTTCCGGATTAGATTATCCACGCTTGGAAGAAGGCGTACATGCGACCCAAAGAAGGGGGTTTCCGGTAAACATCGTATGTGTTTGTTGGGCGATAAAATGGAGAACAAAAGAAATATAGAGTTCTTATAGCGGTGACCTACATTTTGATCCCAAAAAAGATGGAGACCTTGTGTTATTATATAGTATACTTTGCAAAGTTTATGAAACAAGCGCCTGTGGACAAGTAGTAGAAATTCAGGAAATTTTCATATCACGAGTGGTGATATAAATAGTACAACAATTCTACTTTCGGTTTGTTGGGTAATCTCAGTAAGAAAATTTTCAGCAAGGATGACAAGTGATAAGCGTTTGATTCTTCCTTAAACATGATTTTGAGAACGCAGCCTTCCTTAGAATCACACGTGAGTATACAGTACTATTGTATGTTTATGTGAATGTGGTATAGGAAATGACGTGCGCTATATAACCTTCTGCGAAAACTGTCATGGATTGCTTAAAACTTTGAAATTTCATGGGTTGCTCAAAATTTTGAAATTTCA
This sequence comes from Ostrea lurida, assembly GCA_903981925.1. Classification (NCBI taxonomy): domain Eukaryota; kingdom Metazoa; phylum Mollusca; class Bivalvia; order Ostreida; family Ostreidae; genus Ostrea; species Ostrea lurida. The sequence goes on from CAJDSM010018805.1 coordinate 5,521, forward strand.
TGACTCTCTCTCTCTCTCTCTCTCTCTCTCTCTCTCTCTCTCCAATCGACATGGCATGATATTACTAATAACATCTACTACAATTTAGAACGTTGTTTGTCTACTTTCAGTTTAAACATATTCATGATATCAAATCAAAGCAAATAATATTTATTTAAAGTGGGATATCCTTGTTAAAGAGAGAGAGAGAGAGAGAGAGAGAGAGAGAGAGAATTTCCACAATACTATGGATACCCGCCCACTCTCGACATTATTTTTGGTATACGCCACTGTTACCCATTCCGCGATTGAACTCAGATCTGCAGAATATACATGGGTATTCCTCAGAAAATGTGTCCATAAGAGATAAGGGAAAGGATGCGTAGTTCAAGTAGGTTTTGTTACAAGGAAATACACAATACATTGTTTTTGTTCAACACCTCAAAATTGTAAAGTCTACACTCGTGTCGTGATGGTCATGGCTTCATTTCTATATCATTACGACTGTCAAAATTCCATTCGTGACCGGGAGTTTGTATGTTCGAGTCGTAACCTGGAGTTTGTATGTTCGAGTCGTAACCTGGAGGTTGTATGTTCGAGTCGTGACCTGGAGGTTGTATGTAAAATTCGAGCCCAAGTTAAACCTTGGCCACATCAAACCTTATATACATTGGTTGCTCGTTCACCAAACACTCGGTATTTCAAAGATCTGCTATAAGAGACAGAGGTGTTGGTACAAGAAAGGACCCTCACTGCCATGGTCCTATTCTCTTGCACAGAGTTGTCGGTCCTTTCTCTCCCTTACATCTCTGTCAACTCCCGTTTTACAAGATTTTTGTAAAAACAATGAAAGAATGAAAAACATTAATTGTAAAATATTAAAAAAATGAAATAATCAAAAACTTATTTGTTATTTTTGGTCTTTTTAAACGTTTGTAGAGAAACTATTTGCGGAAAGTAAGGAAACACTCACAAGTAGTTTTCCATTCTTTCAATGGTTTTACTTAAATCTTGTAAAACGGGAGTTGACAAGATGTAAGGGAGAGAAAGGACCGACAACTCTGTGCAAGAGAATGCCATGGTCCTAATCCCCATGCACTGGTCATCCTCTACAGCACGAGATGTCCATTCTCCGACGGATGTTAAAAAAATTGTACAAAGCTTCAGCAACTTCCATCAAATGGGGAAGCTGAAATCATCTCGTTTTTCATAAAGTTGAATTGTTAGTTTGCCGTTAATATCTGTGTTCTTCGTCCAAAATAAGCTGACTCTGTTGCATCTTTATTTCAAATTCATTGGATATATCAAATCGACATGTGAATGAAAATGATTAAACAGATAAAACGTTGTCAGGCAATCGGCTGGAAATGGACCCCAGGGCTTCAGCAATTAAGTCTTGCGTGTTCTTACGACGTCGTGGTCCTTTCTTTCGTGGCCCATGCCATTGTAGTACCGTAAATTCAGTTCAGTCTGCTGACAACATGACTCAGCATTATGTATTTCTGTTTTAAATGTGCTGTGTAGATTTGACATGGACGTGCTTGGTATCAGAGTTCACGGGATTCCTCCAGGAACCAAGGCAAAAGCCATCTCCGGATACTTTGGGAAACCCCAAAATGGCGGCGCAGAAATTGATGATATGTATTACCCTCTCCACAACAATGACGCCGTCATTACCTTTACAAATGACGGTATGTAATAAAAACTTCATAGTACTATATAAACGGACATCACAGCACAGCAAACAATTTAACTTATTTTAGAAATTAATTAAGCCAGTTTTGGGTTACTTCTATTATGCTATTTAATGAATATGTGCGATTTTTTAAAATGTTGACTTGTACTTCTGATATTTGTAAGGGGGAGACAACACATTTACATTTTCTTTGGCTATTGTTAAATAATACTATATTTTAACTAGATATTTATCCATTCTCTAGTCTGTACTGAACCATTGATATTGATAAGTCATTTGATAGTGGATTTACTTTAAGACCTATTGCCTTATTTCTCTATACAGAATATCGGCATGCTTTTGACAAAAGCCATACCATTGGCGGAAAGAAATTGGAGTTGAGTAGCATTCCAATACAGGTGTGTATTCTTCACAATTTCTCACTTTGGCTAAAAATTATGGGTAATAGCTAATTTACTTCATTTTATGTTAAAGATTTTCTCGAACACCTCTGTATACCTGGAGCAAGCAATTACACAACTGTTGGATGAGAACCCACCCCTCATGAGGAGCCTCGAAAACGACGGTGACGTGCAAGTTGTGTTCGACGCGAAATCCATGACGTACAGGGTTTCTGGGAATCCCTTTCAAATTGAGTGGGCTTGGAAGTTCCTAATGGACGCGTGGAACAAACAACAGGATGACAGGAAACTGAAAGATGGAGCAACCAACAAATTGGCAGAAAAGAAAGGCAATACTGAGAGCAAGACGGAAAGCAGACGATCTCCCGCATTGGTGATTAGTGAAGATTCAGACTCTTCCGATTCGACTATCGATTCACCACTGGATTCACAAATTGCCTTTAAGAGTAAACAGAATGACAGAGATTCGGGTCAGCGATCAAGTCCATCGCCCAGTCACTTTTCTAAAATTTCCAAGAAGACCAAGAAATCTGATGATTATGGAAGAAACACTTCCCCATACAGACTTCCAAGTTCGGAAATGTATCACCAAACACCAAACGTTAAGTTCAACCCACAAGTTTTGGAAAATATGAATTCACCTTTAAATGTATCGGATTGCAGGGTTTCCAAAAATGATCGTAGATCATCCCGATCACCGCCCAATGCACAGAAGGACGATTTCGCTGCGAGCATGACTAGTCCAAAGAAACAAACACTTCCAAAACGCAAGAACCTTTCAGACACTGAGAAGTATACATTTCCTAGAACCATTCCAAATCAGTCAATGTCTGCAAGATCAGAGAAGAAAACGCCATTAGTCTTCAACAATTACGGAAGTGATTCAGACGAGGAGGGTACCGCCATAGTCAGGCCAAGTCCAGATTTATCTTCATTTACGGACAGTACGTTTCAACAACCCCCGCCACGCAGTCCTTATGCTGTCTTTCCTCGTTTAAACAGAACTGTTCAGATGGGTATGTCTCTCAGTCAGTCAGACTTCCCGGACCTGGCTTTGGAGTACGAAACTACTATCGGATGTGTGAATGTGAGGCTAATTATCGGAGACATTCTGACGCAGAAAACTGACGCAATTATCAGTCCTGCGAACACAGATTTATCTTCCCTATATGGGATATCTGCTTTAATCGCTAGAAATGCTGATAGGAATATGAGGAAAGAATGTGCTGATTATGTCGCCAAAAATGGTAATCTACTTTTTGGTGACGTCATACATACATGTGCAGGCGGGAACCTTGATCCTAAAGTCACTTACATTCTGCATGCTGCTGTTCCCTCATGGCGGGAAGATAACCCAGAGCAGTCATCACACTTGCTAGTCTGCGCCTATCTTAACTGCTTCCAATATGCTGACAAGATCTGGCTCAGAAGCTTGTCCATGCCAATCATGGGTGCTGGTAAGTCCACTATTAAAATGTAGTTTTTGCTATCAACAGTTTTGTTAAGGCAGGTGAGGGGCGGACAAAGTAAAAAGGGGATAAAGAGCGGGATCGAAAGGAAAAGTAGTGGAAGGGGGAGAGATGTGAGGAAAGGGGGAGGGGGAGAGACGGGAGGAAGGGGGGAGACGGGAGGAAGGGGGGAGACGGGAGGAAAGGGGGATTAAGAGAAGAGAAAATGGGCGGAAGGAATGGGATGTGGGGAGGAGATAGAGGTGATCCCCTGTAAGAAGGAAAATTCTTTATTCTTGAAAACGTCAAAGTTTACAATCAAAAACTGTTTCACCAACGTGGATTCTATTTTGAGTTGCGGAAACAAACAAACCCATGCCTTGTATTTTAAACTAGTTAACGAAAATAGCACACGCTTAGATTACAAAATTGTTTGCTTGCCCTCGTCCGTTCAACCAGCGGATTATGGTCGACTTCGGTATCCTTTTTTCATATTAAGTTCATCAAAAGAACCTTTTCCCAAATTTCATCGTTAATTTTGTAGGAACATGAATCTCTGGTGAAGTTTCCCCCAGTATCAAACGGCAAATGTGAAATCCATCCATGTATTTCTCAATTAATTTTAATTTTCTTTCAGGCCATTTCGGCGCCCCCTTGGATGTTTGCGTCCAGTCATTTCATGATGCCATATTGTTGTTTACGCACGGCACTAACGAGTCCAAACATCTTCAAGAAATTCAACTTGTCAGCAACAACCAGGACAGCGCATGCTCAAGCGTTGTTGTATTCAAGTCGTTGGTGGACCTGAAGGAGGATGAGGCCCGTAAAGCCGCTGTAGAACGATACTACAAAAAAAGCAAACAGTACGATTTTACAGCCAGAGATTTTGTTCTCGGACGAGATTCGCCAGAAGGGGAGCATTACCTGGAAAATGATCACGATGAAAAAACGGATAGAGTAGAGGAAGGAGAGAAACCCAGCGGGAGGACACCAGCTAATTTGTCGTCCAAACAGACATTAGAAAGTGAAGATTCTGAGAAAATGGAATGTTCCAAAGAGGAAAGTGATCAGATTTCCCGAGCCGAAAAGTCAAAACAAGACAATGAAAGCAGCCCTGATAAAAATAAGCAACAAACGGACAGTCTTGATGATACAAAAGACTCATGGAGTTTTAGTGGAGATCAAAATAAGAATTCAAAAGGACTTTCTCAAGAGTATGCACAAGAGGGTTCTTTTGAAAGCGATTTACACAGAGAGATATCAAAAGAACCCGGCAATGACTCCCCTGTTGAGTATACGGAGGTGGATGAAACCCCGTCATCAAGCGTCATTGAAAAGTTGTTGACGCGCTGCGGGTCAAACGAAAACATTGAATAAATACGTGTACGAAGCTAACCAATAAGATGACGACATCTAAAACGAACCAATCGCATGATAATATATAAAATGAACCAATCAGATGATGATGTTTGAAATGAACCAATCAAACGATATCTGAAAAGTCCTTCGCATACCACTTGCATGTATTAGAATTGAAAAGTGATGATCTTTCATGTATATTACAGTGACAGAAATGTATATATTACGAGATTGATCACTGATCATAATCCATGCCTTTATATGTGCACATGTAGTTCATGACTTTAAGATGCCAAAAAGCATAACATATTAAGTGTAAGTTGCATTCGGATAACAAGGAGATACTACATATTACGTGGGCGTTATTGGGAATTTTTTAAACTTTGAGAGTCTGTGATTTTTTTTGGGAGGGAGGGATTTGCTTTGGGGTTTTTTTTTGGGGGGGGGTGTACTTTTTATTTTTATTTATTTTTTATTTTTTTTGGTTGCTGTTGGGTTTTTTTTGGGGGGAGGGGGGGGGTACGTGTTTATTTATTTTTGTTTTTGTTTGTTTGTCGATTTTGATTAGAAAGAGACTTAGAATTTTGTTTGATTTCAAAATAAAAAGTTAACTTGAAGTTTAGAATGTATGTATTGATAAAAGATTGACATCATCTACAAGTCAGGGGCAACCATTTGATGGCTAACGTTCTACAGTTTACGACAACAATGACAGAAAACTTATAAATTTCCATCAGTATAGCGAATCCAGAGTCACGTGACCTATGACCCGGTGACACGAGTGGACTCCGGGACCCCTGACGTTGTGAGGATGGTACATGTAGTGTAATTACAAAATGTGTATCATGAAATATGTACATGTAGTGTAAATATAATAGTACGTCTGTTTTATCCGCTGTAAAGTCAGACATGCAAATAGTCTCATGTATTTTCAGAAAATAAATTTATCTCTTAACAATTGTACATTTTTATGTAATTAATTTTCCCAAAATACTGAGTGGACATTTTTCATCGGCAGAAAAGTTGGACCCGAAAAGTTTGAGGGTATTATTCAAAACTGAACTTTAAAATAGAGTTCACATGTATTTTAAGTTTGACGTCCATCAGGGTAATGGTTCTAATGATATTGAACAGACAAAATTTCCTTGAGCCCCGCAGTAGTTCGATCTTGTGACCTCAACATTCATCAGTGCACCAAGTTTGGTGTCCATCAATTCTCGAGCTATTGTGGTTCACAGATCGACTGGTGCAAATATCCTCCTTTTTTTCATTCAAAGGGGGAAAATGGAAGGGATATCAAATATAGTATAGACAGGAAATAGTTCATCATAGATTTTCCTTAAAAGTAAATAAAAAATACGGCCGAGTTTGTATATTTAGGCAACCTGAATTTAAATTCTGGTCATCAAAATTCATAAAAGCACCGCAGAGTGTAATTACAACACATGCATCACCTTTCTCCACTATAGTTCCCTGTCAAACAGTTCCAGACATACATGATTCCAAAAATACGTCTGTCGTATATAAATCTAAAACTGTACCAAATTAACCTAATTTGAATGTATACTGCAGACCAAACGCGACTGTCAGTTCAGTGCACAGCCAAATGTAGGAGAAAGGTTCTCGCCCTCATTCTCTGGGAATGTATAGACGTTTTGTTTAGAAAATGCCGTTG
>CAJDSM010018807.1:0-14184 GCA_903981925.1 Ostrea lurida
GTGAACACTTTTTAATTGTAAAAGTAATAATTAGTATTACTTTTTCTAAGTACGGAAATATTTTTAAAGGAGTAGGTCAACGAAAGGTTAAAATCGGCCCTGTGAAATGGTCAGTCAAAATATAAAGTGAAGTTTTCGACAAATTAATTTTCTTTAGCAAAAATGATTGGTCACGGTTGGCATAAGTTTTATCAGATGGAAAGTTTCCTTTGATGTATCTCAGATCTACTGCCCCAAACATCATTAAATCAAAGAATTTGCTGAAAATCACCACATTTCTGTGATAAGATGTCCAAATTACATATTCCTGGGCCTTATCTGTGCTGTACATGCTTAAACTTACTAAAAATAAACTTGGTCAAAGTCTGCTCTGTATGAATTTGGGACATTTCATCACAAAAAATGTGGCGATTTTTTGCAAATTCTCGTATTTCGTGATCTTTCATATATGGACTAGTAGATTTCGGATACACCAATGTAAAACTCCGAAGATTTTTTACCAATCGCTGCATATATCACATACTATCTGCGAAAAATGATTTTTTTTCTGCTTTGAAAAATTCACTTTTAATTTTTACCATTTCACCCTTCGTGGGCCTACTAGGTGATTATATTCCCGGGATTATATTACAATTACTTCCGTTTTGTCTTGATTTTAGCTTTTCACAACTAGTTAATAATATACTCCGAGGCAGTACAGTAAAAAAGACGGGAAACTCACAATCTCTACGGATGTCAACTGCACAAGTCATTGTAACGCAGATCAGACTATTGATTTTGAAAACTTGATTGGATGCAACCAAGTAGATGCATAAATTAATTTACTTTAAATAGAAGTATGTCATTCCAATAGTTATCTTTCCAATTTCCTCGAGAAATTAGAATATATGACATAGCCATATATTGTGGGCAGCACTTCGTATTTTATCTGAATTTTAATCAATAGCTGAGAAAAGAATTATTTTCCCCCCTTTCTATAAATTTATTGATTTTAAAAAATTCAGATACCCCTGGTGGGTGTGCATAGACTTCAGCATATTCTACAATTTAACTACACGTATCTATACCCAAAATACATCCGGCTTTGTAGACCGGCTTTACCGAATTCTCATGTTGACACGTTTTCTGTTTTGACTACGCTGAACGGAAGGGGTGATCCCACTCCATTCATAATCCAGCCGGTCATATGCTAATGAGGTGATCTAGAGATTTACACAACAGCACGTTACTACTCAGATCGTACGACTTCCTACGTCATGAATAATTTTCGCATTCCATCGACTCCGCATGACAAGACTTGACAGTCTGGATTTTAAAATGTACTAAATATCAATGAAACAGCATATGTTATGTTTTTTACGGTTTATTTCCAAAAGCACCACGTGCCGTCTGACGACAATAGAAATAAGGAACAACATGAATCATTCACCTCTAAAACTTTCAAACAGAAAGATTTACAAACTATATACACATGCACTCAAGCTTGCTTTTTGGCACAATCGAACAAAATTNACAAACTATATACACATGCACTCGAGCTTGCTTTTTGGCACAATCGAACAAAATTAACTCTTGAAACATGATTCACCTACTATCCAACACGTTTACATATAATTTACATGTGTATATACATATACATCTTAGGTAACTCATTAAAGCGGAATGTGTAAAACATTTAACTAAACTGCAGAGATTCCAATATCAAATAAAAATTTCATTCAGATTAACCATCAATGCAATAAAAAAAAAAACACCAAACAATTTTCTTGCATTTTGCTGCCAAAATGTTAACTAGAAAACGCACAAAGTAGACCAAAGTTTCACATTTCATAAGAGGACAAAATAATAGTCAAGCGTGTTCTACCTGAATGATTTTTAAAACCCCTGAAAGGTATATTCAAGAGAGAAAAAAAAAACACCCTACATTTCAAACTAGACCTTCTCACGATATTTAAATTTTGTTCTTTAGTTGGGATATGCTTGCTTGAATAGAATTGATATGAACCAACATATATAGTCTAATAAAGCATTAAATCTCACTTAGCACTATAGAGACACACTTTAGTACATACAAAGAACATATTCATATTTACAAAACACTTTCTACAAACATTACATATCATGTATGCTTTTTATCACTAGGCACAGCCATAGTTAAAGATTCTCCTTCATAACTATCACTGCAATGTATATCACAATAAGCTACCATAACAAACCATTGTGCCCTGGGCAGACATTTTCAGAAATGGGACTGTATGATACGTGTAAATATTGAATACATAGGACACCCGTGGCATGTTGAGCCTCTTCAATACATTTATCAAGGAAACTGTACTGTTCTGCACTCAAAATACTTTAGAAAATAATTTAGCACAACCTTTGATAGCAAGTATTTTTGCAATTTTCTGGTAATCACCAATGTTATTCAGTCCAGCAAAGAGATCAAGAAAATGTCATCCCAGGATGCAATGTTAAGTTCCACGACAATAAATCTGACTTCAATAAATATCGTAATGAATCTTGCATTCCAGTCATACAATGAGTTTTTCTTTAGGAAAAATGAAATCTATTGCTTCATTCACACATGAAATCCATCCTTTTATAAAGGAACCATGGATTATAGGTGGGGAAAATTGCTTGAAAATGCAGTTATACAATCATCTCTTAACTTCCATTTCTATCTTACACAGATTTCTAACTATTAAATTCCTTTTCATCTACATCCACAACATTCAACAAATAACAATTGAAATAAATAACAAATTGGAAACATTGAAAATACATTTTTTCTGTCTACCGTTTTACTGCATTCTTACCTTGACTGAATTTATAGTCCATTCACAACAAACACTCCCACATGCACACACACACAAAAAGGGATATATTAAATTTGTTTTTCAGGATAAATGCAGTCTTTGTTCTTCATATATAATGCAAAGATCTAAGAAATATTTCAAAGCTGTTATGATGCAAAATAAGTCCTGAATAAATGGAGCAGGTTTCTAGCCGCGAGAGAAAATAATCATTTGAACACCGAGATTGGTATCATTCAGATCACTATAAAAGTTTACTGAGTAGGAGAATGAGAGGAGTGAGGAGGGGCGTGTGTGAGAGTCAGTCCTCTTGTCTGCTGTATTCGCTGTTCACACATTGTTGGCAGTGGACGGTCCAGGCCAGCTCGGTCCTTGTTGTGTCAATAAACAGGATGATGCATTGGAATGAAATTTCATCCTGTACATGGATATGATACAACGCGCGTCTCGGGCCTAGCTACTGATTTCTCAGTACTCCCAGCAACCAATATTGTCATTCCCGTCATTCCTGATGGTAATGCATTGGAAAAAGTCATGAACATAAATGGAATGTCACTAGATGTTTCCTTAACATCAGACCTCCATTGTGTCAGCATTCAGTGGCTCTAACGCAGAGTCTCTTTGTATGCGCACTGATTCTTCCGTTGTTTTCCTATAGACTGGGTTGTCAAAATTCATGCTCTTTATGTTTCTCTTTGTATACTTCCGGTAAATGAAACATCCAATCTACAAACACAAAAATTCAGATACATAAGAGTTTGCTTTTTGGTTGTCTTGAAGCTGTTTTAACATTCAAGCATTACATGTACAAAATACTTACAATGACAATCAAAACAGCTAGACCCAGCACTATTGCAATAGCTATTACTGCCACTGTTCCAACTGGACTGTCTGTTGATTTTCTGATGACCGTTTCATTATTTGTTTTTCCTGGAGTCACAATTACGTATGGAGTTTCTGAGCTGATTCTAGAGGGACCTTTAGTGGGTGCCACAGGTTTACTTGGGGGTTTTGGAGTTGATGCCACTGGTTTAGGAGTTTTGGCTGTGACTTTAGTTGGAACCGCTGTGACACCTGAAAATAAATCAATAACTAAAGATTTCCTTCAGAGTGTTACATTTTGTTAATTAAATGCAACTTTCTTAAAAATATTTAAGTTTCAAAATTGCAAAACTGAGGCACAGTCAGTGTGGCATTAGATATTAAAGCAGTAGGTGGTTGCATATAGAATTGAGAGAGGAAAAAGGTGGAACTGTTAAAAAGAGCACATTAACAAAGCAGACTAAGGCAATATGCTTAAATCTATATAAATATATTTCTGGTCACAAAAAACAATTCAACTTCTAGTGTACAACTTGGGCTCACCATGAGTACTAGTAGAATTTCTGTTTGTATTATTTGGGGAATCTGTCTTAGATGGAGGAGTTGGTATTGAGCTTGTTGGTCTCTGTGCTGTGAATAGGAATTAATGGTCCATGCATAAATATTGAAAAGCTTATTCAACTTTTTACTGATACAAATGGTAAAAGCTCTACATATCAAAGCTATATTTTACAATTTTCAAAGTATATGCACATATATATATTTCTAGTATAGACTTTGTATGGGAAAATATGACGACGAGTTTTTGGCGCGTACACGGACCGAGCTTGCGAGTCCGTTCGCACAAAAACGAGTCGTCGTATTTTTCCATACAAAGTCTATAACCTTTTTTATTATATACTTTCAATTTCATTTAGAAAGTAACAAAATTTTTAATTTAACACTTTTTTCAATTGTTTAACAGACTAAGAGCTGAAAACACGAAAAAAAAATTTGAAACTTTTAAAAGTTTGTTGACGTTTTAACAGTATACGTCAAGAACGTGCTCCATTTGACGTCACAATCAAATTTCACATTTTTTCAATTAATGACGTCAGCTTGCGCGGCCGAAAAAGTTTCCGGGCGTGTATCGGGTGATATTGGCCGCAAAATCTAAGGAAAAAGAGGAGATGAAATGAAATATATAATATAGAATATTTTCATGTCATAAAATTTGATGATTTAGTGATTATGGCGATCTTGGCAATTTAAAGTCATCCTTTCTATCTAATTTCAAGGTCAGAAATAATCTTGTATACCAGTTAGCTCCATTTAAGCAAGCACCAACCACCAAACAAGGACATGCATAGCACAAAGAACCATTGACAACTAAGTTTTGAATTACATTTCAACTCCCATTTACAGTCTTAGACTCCGAACTGAGTCCAAATTCATAAATTATCCAGAGCCCAATCCTTGTTTGATTGATTGCAGACATATATAGCAACACATGTTTATATTTCTGTTTTAATGCATGCTTTTCAGCGCTATCACTCTCTCTGCTTTGGGTCCAATGAACAATTTTCCAAACTTCAGTCAATTTAATCCCAATTTCGATACAGTGCAAGGGCAGATGCATTTAACTTGACATTTGATCTGGATTTCAGTTTCATTTTTGTTTTATATGAATAATGAATTAAAAAGCACAAAAAGACGAAGTTTTGAAATCCTTTGAATAAAAATATTTTTCATTTTTTTATCAAATTTTTTTTCCACAATTTGATCAAAAGTATCCATAATTTTCCCCATTCTAAATGGACTTGAACCCTGTGGCAGTGACAGCCCTGCTACTGAATTGATAGCTTTGGCTAAATAACCTTTAACGAAGCCAGATTTACAATCAATGTTAATACCATCCACTATCAAAGGATGCATATATTGGTGTTAATTCAGTCAAGCATTTCCACCCTTCTTGATTCATCATCCTTCTCTGTGACGTGCAGAGTGACAATGTGCAATTGTTTGGGTGTGCTGTGCTTACCATTGTCTTTACATTGTTTTCCATTCAACAGCTCCATGTTATCTGGACAAGCACAGGCATATCCTTTAGCATCAATTGAGACGGGTACTGGCAAACACAGATGGGAACATCCACCTTTAAGGACTCCACATTTATTGCGACCTGAAAGACATTTCATGGATGTACCAAATAGAATACTTCTTTTTCAATTCTCTTTCACTGGGCTGAAAGCTTGAAACATTTTTTTATACTCACTGTGTAACTGTCTTTGCTGATGATAAACCTTGATGTCCATTGGAGCTCTCAAGCCAAGGGCCAGTTGATGGTATTCTTCTCCGGTAAACTTGTGAACTTTACGGATGGCCTCTGATGACCAATCTGTCCAGTAAACATAGTCCTGCAAAACAAATTCACAAACAACAAATTAAGTACTGTTAGAATACATACCCCAACATCTAAACTTTAATGAAAGAAGTTCTTGTATATCTCACCTCAAACACAGTCAAAGAAAATGGGTGGAGGATTTGTTCAGCATTATGCAAAATCCTTTTGACTTCTTTTCCATCTAGACGGGCAGTAAATATGCTCTTCATCTTAGCATCAATCCAATATATTCTTTCACTAGCATAATCCAAGGTTAAGCCATTTGGCCATTCAATGTCTTTCTTCACGAGAACATTTCTACTGGCTGGGTTGCCGTCCATTCCAATACGTTCGATCTTGGGAACTCTTCCCCAGTCAGAGAAATACATCCACCTAAAAGCAGAAAAATAAAATTTTAGTACTTGTTCAAGCAAGAATGAAGTTTGATCGCAGTTGAAATTTGTTAAACTATATTCCAGTAAAAAATGCAGCATACCCATTTTCTGGATCAACTGCAATAGATCTAGGCTCATCCAAATCTCTATCTACAAGGATTTTCCTCATGGACCCATCCACAGAGGCCACTTCAATGGTGTTGTAGCCAGTATCAGTCCAGTAAAGATTGTGATAAATCCAATCCACGGCTATCCCATCGGGAGTCTTCACACCACTACTGATGACAGGTATGCCAGTATCATTGGTCTCTCCTTTCTCCGACATATTTGCCCTAATGGGGAAAATCAATTTGTTATAATATTCATAGAAATTTTACAAAACCACATTTAATATTTTAGCATCTATTACAATGCAAAGTACCCTCATACTTACTTCATTATTTTCTCTTCATGACTGTCAGACCAGTAAACCACTTTACTATGATAGTCATAGTCCACAGCAATGGCACTGTGAAGATCACTAACGACTGGCTGAAGGATCATGGTATCCACTTCCAGTTTCCTGATGTCATGTCTGTTGGCAAACAACAACCAAGGTCTCCCACCTGAAACCACAATTGTGAATCAAAATACACCACTTAAAAATATGCAATTGATTGTACATCATTTCTTAGATCTATAGATTTCACATTCTTCATGAAATCTTTCACTTACCAGTGGCTTTGCATACATGCTGGCCGTCCGGAAGCAGTTCTGGGTAATAGCCAGGCATACATTCACATTTGTAAGACCCTTTTGGTTCGTTAACACACTTTTGTGAGCAGACTGGAGGCCACTGATCACATTCATTTACATCTTCACAGGATGTGTTGCCTGACAAACGATAGCCATCCAAACATTCACAACGCCTGTTCTTTGTGCCTATAGGAATACACGTGTGCATACAACCCCCGTTGTTCAAATGGCATGGATTTGCTGAAAATATAAAAACACAAAAAATAGAAAGTTGACAAATGTCTCAAATTTCATCTCGAAGTCGGTATTACACATTTAATTCAGTCAAATTTACTTTTTTTTTTTTTTAAATAAAGTTTGGAACAATCAATAATCATAGAATATTTCATTAAAATGTATAGAGCTTTTGTTCCATCTTTCTTTCATTTGCATATATATATGGGTAATGGAAGCATTGATATAAACCACACAATCTATGTAACTATTAAAATCATTCCCTACTAAATAAATTTTAGAATTACTGGCATTTTTCCAAGGCACAATTAAAACTTGTCCTTCCATTAAAATAAAACTTGTTAAGTTACATTAAAGGCAACATTCAAGTCAATGTCATGCATACTTAAGAGTTGGCATCTCGTTTGTTTTATGTTAATTCCTGATACATGGAGTGTGAAAATTTATGGTCAAATACATGAACAAAGGAACACAAAAAAACTTACAATATATAACAATATTCATTCTATCTTTCCGATTTCCTTCCTTTCAAAAAGCAACACAATCTATGATAAATCTACGTACTACAACTTTGCAAACTCCTTTATTTTAACCACAGACTGGGGAGAGTCCCCTTACCTCTACTTTCATTTCATTTGCATGTTTTGGGTTGTTTTTTTTTCTCATTTGTTATGCAAAGAGCTATGTGCCAGGACACTTTCACTTTAAAGGCTAAAGCTAAACATTGCCAAGATTTTCCATTCTTTCTATCAAGCATCCAAACATGTTTGATCAGTACATATTAAGAGATGATTACTCAAAATGTTCAAGCAATGACCAGAATAAGACTGAGCATGAGAATTGTTCTGAATTCCTTCATGTATCTATAACAAATTGTGTAATACCATCGTTAGTAGAAAATGATTAAGCATTGATGTAACAGTTTATCACAGCCACCTGTTTCTTTTCAAAAGAAGTGGTGCAGTATATACTCTTACAAACAGTCAATATGGCCAGCATAAAAGAATATCTTAATTCCATGCAAAATATATGTATGCACATGACATAAGAAACAAAGTTTTTTGTGAAAATTCCTGATATTATTGAAAAAAAAAATAATACAAGAAATCCTTTAATTCTGGCCTGCAGAATCCTTTTAATAAACCAAGGTGGCACAACATTAAGTCTAACTGAGATCTACAAGCTTTCACATTTATTCACAAGAAGAAACCAAAGGGGCAAATAGTACTGATTAATAAGACAACGTCAGGAAAATAAAAAGCACCAAAGATGACCACGAGATTTTGTGTTCGATCCTGATCTTTTTTAAAAATTACACCTACCAAATTTTTCCCTTGCTGAAGTGGTTGAATTAGCTTAAAAAAACCCACATGAAATTGGGGTTAGATACATACAATGTAAACATGTAATAAGCAATAAAAAACAAGATATATATATATACGCATGGGCTATTTCTAACAATGAAGAAATACAGGTAAGATACTTGAAAGCTTATGTAGATGATATGAAATTTACATAAATTCCTTAACCAACACGAAATGAAAATGAGTACTGGAGCTTATCAAATGATGTATGAAAGTTAGTGCTGGAGAGATAGAGGTATCTACCAATATAATGGAAACTTAATAAATTCTTACATGCACAGAGTTCATTATCCTCGTCGGCAAAGTTAGCGCAGTCCATCCTGCTGTCACACAGCTTGGTGGCCTCGATACACAAGGATCCATTTTTGTAGCAGTCAAACTTGTCACTTGGACATTTACTTGGTAGGGCTGCTGTAAAAACAACACAGCATTACTTAGTATTTTTCTCCAAGTTGTCAAATTGACAGGCATGGGTGGGCAGGAAAATATCTTACAATACACTTACGACAATTTGATTCATCGGACCCATCCATGCAGTCAATGTAGCCATCACACTTCAGAGTGTGGTAGATGCAGTCACTGTTATTGCATTTGAATTGATCAGGTCGACAGGTGGTGGTACCTTCAAAGACAGAAGATATTGTACATTATATTTTCTGCAGATTTCTTAGAAATCATAATATATATATATATATATATATGATCTAAAATAAATGCATCACCTTCAAGAATCCTCCAAAGGTTTTTCTTTTGAATACAATTTGGAGGTTATTTAATTATGTATACTTCACTCATCAGTTTGGCTTCAAATTGAAATAGGTCATTATTTAATAATAAAAATTGTTTTTATTAAAAACCAGCCCCCAAATTGAATGCCCCAAAATACATCAACCCCCTTTCCCTTAATGTACTGCATGGTATGGAGGAGTAGACAAATTACATTTATATGAACAGGAACAAAAACATTATGAAATGCACTTTGTGCATTGTAGAAAAAGTCTAAAGATCTAGAGATAAGAGACCAATATCGTATTTGATAGAGAAATGACTGCTGAAGATCCAGTAGCAAAGTGAACAAACCCTTGTACATAAAATAACCTATGAAACACTCCTCTTTGATCCACTGTAAATTGTAGGAAAAATTAGATTCTTGTTCAGAATAATGTGAAGATCAATAAAGTATAATGAAGTACTAGTATTGCAGAAATTTCAAGTCTGATAAGCCATTTAAGAGAAATGTTCACAAGATTTTGTGACAGACTGACGAACATTTAACAATAAGTCTCCCCTTGGAAGAGGGGGGAGAAATAGTTATACATGTAATAACATTCCAAGAAATGTAAAGACTCTGCGAATTCTCATTCTAAATAAAATTTTATCATTCAACTTACATTTTATTCCAGAGGCTAAAATTTAAAGTCTATCTAATGAGCCAAAACTTCCCTGGATATTAAATTGTGAAGATGTTGAAGATTTTAACACTAGAAGCATATTCCTAAATACATGTCCTGGTGATATTTAGTTATATGTGTTATTTGTGTGTTCATTTCCGATACTGTAACATTGATTTTCTATGGATCTATATATCTAGATATATAGTATATTATCATCAGTTTTATACTGATGTTAGTAGTCCTATCAAGAAATAACCATATTCCATCTCAGGTTACAACAAAACATAAATGAATTTCTTGTTTTGTGTAGCATGTTTGTACCTATTCCAAACCACTATATTTTCATGTACACAATAACTGTATACATGCCAATCAAATTTGCTTCAAAGAATTTCAATGTAATTGATGGAATGCAAGACCTTGTTCCTCTAAGGTATTGATTTAAGTTAACATTGCTTAAACTAGTCTTCGAGATCAATGATTTCAATATCATTATCTTGCACATGACGTGAAAAGGTTGGGTACATTTTTTGGCAAAACATTATTTGTGAAAAGGTTGGGTACATTTTTTGGCGAAACATTTGTTGCATTGCCAAGATTAGACAATAAAAGACCTGCTAATTCATAACTGGACCAATTCCAAATGGTCCTATATGTCAGTTACCTTAAAGCAGGTAAATGCTTACAACAGTTTAAAGTCCACTTACGTATCCAGACTAATTAAGTCATTATGTACGACGACTGTCAAAATAAAATATTGTAGTGGTAACCTACTTTATATTACACCTAGCGTGACAAATTCGTTGTGAAACATTGCGGCACAACTTTAAATACTGGCAGTTTTACAAAGAATCAAGTACATGCAAACCTTCACAAATCACTGTATACAGACAACAAAAACAAACATATCACTGAATACAGACAAAAATGGTAAATGCATTCTTTTATATTTAGTATGCCATTCATGTTCCAAGACAAACATGGCACTTATTGATATGTAGAACAATGAAACAAACTTACAGTGTAGCTCATCTGATCCATCCAAACAGTCTTCATCCCCGTCACATTTCCACGAGTCATGGATACACTGTTCGCCACTGTGGCATTCCCATTCCGTTTCCATGGTACAGATGGTCACATTTTTGGTTGTGCAGTTGGTTTCATCGCTCTGATCATTACAATCAGCATCACCATCACACTGCCACAGTGTATCGATACACTGTTTGTCTGAACACTGGAACTCATCGGCAGTGCAAGTCACATGAGCTGTCACAAGAGGAAAGATTTTGTTTTAAAACCCAACACCTCAAATGTTTATCATACAAAAATTTCAATATCTGAGAGAAATTTAAGACACTTACGACATGATTTTTCATCACTATTGTCACCACAGTCATCGTCCATATCACATTTCCATTTGTTGTTGACGCATTTGTTGTTGTCGCATCTGAATTCATCACTAGCACAGGTAGGGGCATCACAAGTTTCATCATGTCCATTAGCACAGTCGGGGGAGCCATCACAGCGCCAGCTGATTGGGATACATTCTCCATTACCACAACTAAACTGTTCACTGGTGCAAGATTTGTTTTCTACAAGAAAGTAATTGAAAATCAATTACACATGAGGCTCTAGCAATCCAACTAAAATAGAGACCTACATATTCATAATATGGGTCTGTACTTTAGTCAGATTGAGACTTTGGGATCCCAAGTTCATTTCTAAACACGGTGGTAAAACAAGAAATGAAAATGCATTTCACTCACTACATATGTCTGTTTCATCAGATCCATCAAGACAGTCTGTTTCATTGTCACATGTCCATCTCATTGGAACACAGTTACCCGATCTACATGCAAATTCATCCTCTGGGCATGTCTTTGAAGCTAAAATTCAATGACACTAGTTCATTTGTTTGTTTCTTTAAAGTAACAAAAAATTATCTAATTTACAAAAATAACACTCTAAAACCTCTATCATTCTACAAAATACTAGTGTGGAAAAGGAACATATTTGGTTAACCCCCCCCCCCCCCCTTTCCTATCATTTTTTTTCCCTGGACCTGTCCCAGTCCTGTAGTACAGTACATATTTCATAATTTACTACATGTGCAATTATTTTCATCTAAACTTCAAGATTTTCGTTGTGTAATAGTTGAGGAATGTGTTTAATGCATTCAGGTAGCCATGAAAAGGGTTTGGCATTCAGCGAGCCGATGATTGGTTAAAACCTCGTCCGATATCTTTGCTTCCTATTTTCAAATACACACATGTGTACGTTTCATTTTAACCAGCCATTTATAATGAAATATGAAGAGGAAAAGTTGATAATTTCTGCATATGTATAAGAAAATACACGACTGAATACACCAAAATCTGTCCGTGGTTAGGCAGAAAATAAAATGTTGCATTTTTCAGATCAGCGACACGACATGATTTGTTTGACACACTCATGACACTGATATAGATACTAAATTTGATACGTATGCAAACCGTAAATTTTACTTACGACAATTTGCCTCATCTGTTTTATCATCCTCATCAATACAGTCGTAGTCTCCATCACATCGCCAACTCATTGGGATACATCGCCTCATGCATTTGAACTGATTTTCTTCGCAAACTAGGGGTGGCTCAGTCGCCGCTGGTTTTCAGAAGCAAAATAAAATTTGTGAGATATAAAATGTGTATATATGAAAACAATGGAGAATAACAGAAAGATACATTAAACATTTGAGACATTTCGAACATTATTTGACGAGATATTTTACAAAACATGATGCCGGCCGGTGCATGACAGGCGTAATATTCTAAATATTTCTATAATACTAAATATTACCTGTATTGGAATACTCAAAGTGTCCAAGCCATATTAACGTATGAAGAAGTATTAATGGAAAGTTGAACAAGTTCTTCATCATGGAACAAACTATATAACCCTGCCCGTTTAGTCAAAAGAAAAACACTACTGAATGTGTATCTGCCAACCTCGCACGATACACAGAAATGTGACGTCAGACAACCTCTCCTGTGACCTGGCGCGAGTGAATGGTGATCTAGAAACTCTAACTCAAACTAAATTTCAAAATGTATAAATTGCGTTTCCTGTGCATCAGAGAAAATTCAAAACTCAAACTTGAAATTTTTAGTCAGAATGAATAGAACTACATTTATGTAAAATTAAAGTTTTATTACATAAACGTATTTTTGCTGTTTTTATCATCTCCTCATGAATATTCATCAGACAATCAGACCACAAACAGCAGTCAAATACGTAAGGGCGGATTCAGTATTCATGGGGACGTAAGGGAAACGTAAATCTCCGAGAGTTTTTTGAAAAAATAACATTGTAGCTTATGTCATATTGAGATATTCAGATAGTTTAATCATGTTTATTTTATTATTATAATTTTTATTTTTACTAGGTAATTTCTACACCATAATCTGTGCAAGTCAGTAAAAAGACAACATTTAAAGTGTAACATTTGTCATGATCATGAGTAAATTCTGCATGGCTGACAATTTCACAATGAACGCATTTTCAATTTTTTGTGAAGTTTTTAAAATAGTAGCCTATGCAAGTTGTAGTGAAAATTAGCAGTGCGGAAATACTTTTGATCCTTGAGAGTTACATTTTTAAAGTTTTAAAGGATAGCAGTGTCGCTCAGTTTTGGTCTAAAAAAATTAATGAATCAAAATGAGCCTATATGACCATACAGGTTTTTCTTGTTAAAAACTAACCATTTTATGCATTTATTCAAAAGCTTAAAAACGTTTATAATGCTCTAAAACATGTCCCATTAATTTTGGCATTCCTCGGACAACAATTCAATTTACTATATAAAGTGTTGTTCCTATTGTAAGTTTTAAGGAACATACAGTCATTTCAAGTTGCAAATATTATCTCATATTCTTTTTATATTATATTTGAAAGGAATAGATGATTGGGGTGAGAAATTTTCCACCAAAATGAGCGATACCCCTTACTAAATAATCATAAATAAAATCTTTATTTTTGAGTCGGACACTCTAATCAAAAATAACATAAGGCCTAGGCCTATTATAG
>CAJDSM010018808.1:1296-11354 GCA_903981925.1 Ostrea lurida
AACCAATTTTCAAAAATCTTCCTCTTTACACCACGCATGTCTGAGAAAACCAAAGCATATGATTGTAGAGCAGGAATGCCTTTACCAAAATGTAAATTTGTGACCCCGGTGGTAGGGTTCTGACCCCAGGCAGGGGGGGCAGAACTGGGTACATATGTTTATATGTAAACATTTGAAAAGCATCTTTTTCAATTGCTATTAATATTAATGATGAAAGTAAAATGAATATTTGAATGAGAAAGGAGCCTTTTCATAATTATACCCACAGGGACTGCAGACAACGGGGGGGGGGGGTTACTGGAATAAAGTTGTCTGTCCATCCGTCTGTAGGCAGAATGGTTCTCAGACTTTATTCTAGCCCCTTCTAACCAAGAGTCACCATATCATGCATATGGTCTACCTATGCATTTGGTCAAAAGGGCAAAGGTCAAGCACACTGGACATCGAAGTAGCGATATTGTGTCTGGGCTCAAGAGGATTATCCATTTTCAAGAGTCACAATATCATAAATGGACAGATCTATACATGTATATTGTTTCCGGGTTCCAGAGCAATATCCTTTCTACCTAGAGTCACATATTCATACATATATACTCATAAGACGAAGATGTTCTAATCGACTTTTGGGTCAAAGGTCAAATGCACTGGACATCAAAGGAGCAATATGAATTTCCAGCTCTTCAGCATTATCCTTTCTACCTAGAATCACCATATTATACACATCGAAACTCAACCATGGGTCAAAAGATGTTCTCTATGAAGTTCAGGCAAAGGTCAAGCTCACTGGACATTAAAATAGCAATATATTTTTCATTTAAAATTCTTGAACCAAATTGTGAGATTGAAATGATAATCTTGTGTATATGAATAGGAAGCATATGCATTATATGAAAGATATTAACATGTGAACAAACACTATTTGGACTAAGAAATAGCAAATATGATACTCCCTGTGTGGGCTATGATACTCAGGTGAACCGTTAAGGCCTGTGGGCCTCTTTTCTTCAAGGAACTCTATATCTGAAGTGAATGTCAGGTGAGTATATATGTACCTTTTATATCGAAAAAATAGGTCTCTGAAACTTCAGTCATTTGCGACCTCTTTCTGTTTAAATTATAGACCTTATTGTCTACATTAAAATGAATGTTCTTTGTCTTAAACATGTGGAGTTTAGTGTCACAAATTTACGTAAGTGTATTATGTCATCTAGGTTTATTTTTTATAAATGTTGTGTAATAGCTTGCATAGAAATGGTCCTTTTTGTGACGACTTCATGTTTAACAAACAACATTCCACACATCTTCACTTGTCTGAAATTTTGTTGGTCATTTAAGATCCATTGATTGCAAAATCTTGATTTCAAAGCATGGCATACAATTTACAAATTATAATACTTACGTGGGATCATTATGACTGTTTACCATTTATGGATCATAATGGATCCCCACGTAAATTATATTTTGCGTATATGAGTGTTAGCTCGTTCTACCTAGCTTCTTTTCTCCCATAATCTGTAAATATCTGGTGTATCCATTGTATGCATCGACATGCTGAAATGTTACCCTCTGTGCGCATGCGTGTCAGGTCGAAGGGCCGACTCGTTTGTTTTTTAGTATTGGCCATTAGAAATTTTATTTTTTACGTTTAAACGCGAATTTCAACTTTATAAATGTGTAATTTATAAGTTCATAGTTTAAACTTTGTAACAAGAAAATTGAGAAAGCTCTGGGGAAAGTTATTTACATGATTTTGCTGCAAAATGAGCGTGTAGTGTCTCTTTTAAAGTTTTATTGCGGGATCCTGAGCCCACGCTGAAAATACATAGACGAGAATAATAGGATGCTGTAAAAAATATACTTTTTCACCAAAAGACAATCAAAAACACCGCTCGGCTTTTTCCCATTAAATCGAATAAAAACAATTTCTTCTCGATTTTCATATATATAGTTGTTTGTACCAAATTCGGTGTCATGCCCATTTATAGTATTTTATTGATTTTAGGATATGTAACTAGAACAATTATTTTTAGACCACATAGTGTCCCCAACGAATTTAACTTTAAAGGTCTTAATCAAAACAAGATGTAAATTATACATAAATTCTAGCAGTATAAAAATTAGTACGTTTCAAGATTTAAAATATCTGTTTTAAACACATTTATATTTCAGCCAAAGAATATTAAAATATCTGTCAGAAAACATGCCTATGGTCCACGATTGCAGTTTAAGGACAGAAAACTTGCTAAAACAAAAGCTTGTATTAAAAACAAGTAGGCCCACAAAGGTGAAAAATCGGCCCGTGAAACTGGTGAAACAAAGTGATTCAACAACTCCTTTTCTTGCCAACAAATTGTAGTTTATCAGGATGTTGAAGTTTTTGGAGGTCGAGCCAAGAAGATGTTATCAAAATTCTAACCTTCCTGGTTTCATATTTATACTGATAAAAATAAAAATTGTCCAAACCTGTGCTATGTATGAATTTTGGACATTTCATCACAAACATTTGGGGATTTTCAGCAATCTTGTATTTCATGATTTTTCGTTCATGTTTGGGGCATTCGATCTTATATACAACCAATGAATGTAATGCAGAACTCCCAAAATTTTACCGACCCTCTGATAAACTCACAGTACATAGACTAGTCATTGTGAACGAAAATAATTGTTGAAATTTCACTTTAATTTTTACCATTTCATAGGTCCGATTTTCACCTTCGTGGCCTACTTCCTTTATAAATTTGTAATCAAATATTCTCTTATGCAGTTATATTTATTTCAGAGTTCTCGCAATTCTCATGGCTTAACAAAAATGATTTTAATTACGTGCATGAGCAGAGTTGGCGAAAGACGCCGGCCACCGCGATCTCCGAATTAAATTTGGCAAGTCCGAGTATTTTAGAACCAAGTTCGGACCACTGTGTCGGAAATTTTTCAAGAATATAACTAATATTAGTAAATCGTTCAAAACATAATAATAATGTTTTCAAAACTTGTTATTTATTTGATAGACATGAGAAAAGTATGAAAATTATTAATGTGATTTTTTTTTCTTTATCGAAACAAAAATTGCCGGAAATTTCAATTTTGGTTCTATGTGAAGTTTAGTATATCCGGTATCGAGGTTTGGCGCGGCGAGTAAACATGTGCCAAGATGGTCGAGTGGCCAGTAGGTAGTCGGTCGACTCTTGTATCGATAGGTTTGAGTCGAATCCTGGCCGTGTCAGGATCGACGTTGTGTCCTTGGGCCAAAGCACTTACACAAATTTCCCTCACTCCACCCAAGTGTAAAAGGGGTACTGGCTAATAGACCAGTGAAAGATTCTTGTCAGAAGTTAGTGTTTCTACGCCCTATAACGGCAGCTGGCACGAGAAGGTTCTGGATTGTAAGGTCTCTTAGGTAATAAATGCATTGTAAAGCGCTGAGTACTAGTAGATGAAAGCGCTATATAAATCCATCATTATTATTTATTATTAAGATGTGGCCAATTTTAAAAATGGTCAAAGCATTAAGAAAAAGTTGCCTGACAGAAGCTGTATAATCACACAAATAAAATAAAGAACAAAAAGTTAGGAAGTTTATCCACTGTGACATTGATTAAAGACAGAACAATTGCAAAAGTATGACGATGATTCTCATTGGATGCACAAACATTTTGTCAACTCAAAAAAAAACCAAAAAAAAAACAACGAACCAACTATCCAAACCATTTTGTTAAAAGGTTATGGTATTTTAAAAAAACAAGTGCACTCGCTGATCACGAGTCTTTCAGGATTGCGTAGAATATCAAATTGAAACTGAATGTGTTAAAATGACAGTTATGCACAATTGTATTTTGTTATACACTGTTGATTGTAAAATTGCATTTTACATATTTTGATGTTTATCTATTTGGTCTGGACAATTTTAAGTGTCACTGTCCTTGTATTTTTGTTACTTTTAGCAATTTGTAGGACACTTAGAGCCGACCAGATTTTTTTAGGCTCTTTCGCCAACTCTGATGAGTATTTGTATGTACGTTTAAACCGAATTTCAACTTTATAAATGTGTAATTTTCGCAAAGTTCATACTTTAAACAATGCAACAAAATTAGCAAAGCTCTGGAGAAAATTGTTATACATGATTTTGCGCAAAATGAGCTGCAGTGTCTCTTTAAGTTTTCTTGCGGGATCCTGGGCCCACGCTGAAAAATACATAGACAAATAAAGGGGATACTGTAAGAAAATATTACGTTTCACCGGAACAATCTCAAAACTTTCCCATTAAATCGAGATATAAAAAAAATTTTCCTTCTCGATTTCATCTAATAGTGTTGTACCAAAATTCGTGTTCATCCCATTTATAGTATTTATATCATTGGATTTTAAGTATGTAACTAGAACATTATTTTTAGAGCACATAGGGTTCCCAGCGGGAATTGATACTTTTAAAGGTTTTAATCAAATACAAGGATGCTACATTATTACATCTCTAGCAGTAAAAATGCACGTTTCAAGTTTAAAATATTCTTTTTAGAACGCATTTATATTTCCAACCAAAGAATATTAAATATCTGTCAGAAAACATGCTATGTCCACGTATTGCAGTTTAAGGACAAGAAACTTGTAAAACAAATACTTGTATGTAAAAAAGTAGGCCCACAAAGGGTGAAAATCGTGCCCTGTGAACTGGTGAAAACTAAAGGAAGTTTCAAACAAATCCTTCTGCACAAATGATAGTTTATCAGGAGTGGAAGTTTTTGGAGTTTTGCTTACAGATCTGGCCCAGATGTTATCAAAATTTAACCTTCCTTGTTTCATATTTATACTGATAAAAAAATAAAATTGGTCCAAACCTCTGTGCTCTGTATGAAATTTGGACAATTACTGCTTACTCCTCTTTTTCTTCTTAGACAATCCATTAGTATTTAGAAGAACTACAAATTGAAACCATTATAATACTATACATATATGAACACGCGCAACTATTTATTATTATATATTACGTTTGAAAGTGCATATATATAGCCCGACGGGCCGGATGTTAATTATTTTGTATATTGTATTAAAATTATGGTAGAATAACATTGTATATACACGCCACTTAATAAATTAATTACTTACTTAATTTTACTGTGTATGGTCCTCTTAAATTCATTCAAATGAGAGCTTGAAAGTGTGCGAAAATACCATCGTCATCGAAAAGCAAGGTTTAGACTTCCTAGATGATATGGCGGCTTAGCGCCACGTTTGTACCCTACCAAATATGCGCTCCGCAGGTCGTGAGTTCAATTCCCCGTGTAGAGGCAAAAGTGCATTTGGTTAATTTTTTCCTGCTCTATATCATATTCTTCACCTAATGGCCGTTTACGTTTATTTAGATAACTCATTCAATAATTCGCGTGCCACAAAAATATTTCAAATGCCAGTATTATCTTTTATCATTTTTTTTAAACTACCCCCGTTCATTTTGCGCAAAACAATACAATACCTTTGTTTCGAATTAAGACTAATTTGAGGGCAATTTAATTTACCGTTCAACAAAAGACTCACGGATCCTTCTCTACTTAACATTGTAATTGATTACTCTAAGCAGCTATTAAAAGTCAATTATTTTTCGATGTAACGAGAAGCACAAGTTGTTGATTTTTAAAAAAAATTTTTTTTTTTCTTACGTGACGCGAGTTGATACTGTGAGTAGATTATAACCATCACTGCATGTGCACATTGAGTGTTTCATTGACTCCATATATACATATTAATGGGATACGCCAGCTTTTTCTTCTTTTTAATACTTAATGTCAATTTAACCAATTGGAAATCAGACAAGTTTAAATCTCACAGTTACATCTGAGAAAAACGTTGACCTTATCTAAACGTATGAGTGTGGATCTACGTAATACAATGCTGAGTTCAATTGGTAGATAAAACAGCGAAGCAATCATGCATGTGATTATTTTATGCATGAATTGCTTTCAGAGTTATATTGAACCATTGAACTCAGCATTGTATTGACGTAGACACACTATATTAGATAAGGTCAACGTTTTTCCAGATGTTAACCTGTGAGATTTAAACACGTCTGATTTCCACATTTTTAAATTGAATTTAAAGTATTAAAAAAGAAAAGAAAAAAAAGCTGGCGATTCCATTAATACATGATATTTATGGAGTCTAACATGAAAACCACTCATGTGCAGCATGCAATGATGTTATAATCTACCTCACAGTTCAACTCGCGTCACACCGTTAAAAAAAAAAAATTTTTTTTTAAAAATCACACTTGTGCTCTCGTTACCAATCGAAAAAAATAAAATTCGAATTTTAATAGCTGCTGTAGAGTAAATCAATTACAATGTAAGGAGAGGAAGATCCGTGAAGTCTTTTTTAACGGAAATTTAATTGCCATCAAAATAGTCTTTTAATTCGAAACCAAATGGTATTGTTTGTTTTGCAAAATAGGGAAACGGTAGTTTATAAAAAAAGAATGATAAAATACATACTGCATTGAAATATTTTTGCGCACACGAATATTGCAATGAGTTATTAAATAAACGTAAACGGCCATTAGTGAAGAAATATATTGATATAGAGCAGGAAAAAAAATATACCAGGCACTTGCCTCTACACGGGAGTTGAACTCACGACCTGCGGACCATAGTTGGATAGGGTACAAACAGTGTCGCTAGACCGCCCATATCAATCTAGGAAGGTCTAAACCTTGCTTTCGATGACATGTATTTTCGCCACACCTTTCAACTCTCATTGGACATGAATTTAGAGGACCATAACAATAAATAAGTAAGTAAATAATTTATATAGTTGGCATTGTATATACAATGTATAATCATACATAATTTTCAAACAAAATACAAAATAATTAACACCCGGCCCCCCTCGGCCTATATATATGCCACTTCAAAACGTAAATATTATAATAATACAATAGTGCGCGTCGTTTCATATAGTATAGTAATATAATGGTTTCAATGTTGTAGTTCTTCTAATATAATGGATTGTCTAAGAGAAAAAGAGAGTACAATGTAATGTCCAAAATTCAGTACAGAGCACCAGGTTTGGACCAATTTTATTTGTTATCAGTATTAAATATGAAAACCAGGAAGGTTAGAAGTTTGATAACACTTGGCCCAGATCTGTCAATGCAAAACTCCAAAAAACTTCCCCATCCTGATAAACTATTCATTTGTGCAGAAAGATTTGTTGAAACTTCACTTTAGTTTCACCATTCAAGGTGCGATTTTCACCCTTTGTGGGCCTACTTTTTTTAAATACCAAGATTTTTTTAACAAGTTTCTGTCCTAAACTGCAATACGTGGACCATAGCATGTTTTCTGAACAGATATTTAATATTGTTGGTTGAATATAAAATGCGTTCTAAAACAGATATTTTAATCTTGAAAACGTTGCCAATGTTTACTGCTAGAGATGTAAATGTACATCTTGTATTTGATTAAAACCTTTAAAGCTTCAATTCGCCTGGAACACTATTGCTCTAAAAAATAAGTTCTAGTTACATTATCTAAAATCCAATATATAAAAACTATAAATGGGCATGACACGAATTTGTACAAACAACTATGTAGATAAAATCGAAAGAAATTTTTTTTATATCTCGATTTAATGGAAAAGTTTTATCATGCTTCCGGTTGAAAAACGTATTATTCTTCTTACATATCCCCTTATTCTCGTCTATGATTTCAGCGTGGCCTCAGGATCCCGCAAGAAAACTTAAAGAACACTGCAGCTCATTTTGCGCAAAAATTCATGTAATACACAATTTTCCCAGAGCTTTCTCAATTTTTGTTTGCATTGTTTAAAGTATGAACTTGCGAAAATTACACACTTTATTAAAGTTGAAAATTCCGCGTTTAAACGTACATACAAGATAACGCATTCAGAGAGTTGGCGAAAGAGCTAAAAAATCTGTTCGACATCTAAGTGTTCCTACAAATTGCGAAAAAGTAACAAAAACTACAGACCACGTGCACAACTTAATAAATTGTCCAGACCAAATAGAAAAACCATCAAAATATGTAAAATGCAATTTGAAATCAACAGTATCAATCAAATACAATGTAGCAAAAACTGTCATTTGTAAACCATTCAGTTTCAATTTGATATTCTACCGCATCCTGAAGACTTCGGAATCAAGCGAGGTTGCACTTGTTTTTAAATTACCAAACCTTTAACAAAACTGTTGTAGAGTTTGGTTCGTTGGTTTGTTTTTTTTTTGGTTTTTTTTGTAGTGTACAAAATTTGTGCATCAAATAGAACATCGTCATACTTTCCATGTCGCTTAATCAACTGTCACAGTGGATGTAAAACTTCCTAACCTTTGTTCTGTTATTTTTTGTGTGTTATCAGCTTCTGGGCAGCAACTTTTTTTTAATGACTTTGACCATTTTAAAATTGGCCAACATCTTAATAATAAATAATAATGATTGGATTTTATAATAGCGCTTTATCACTAGAGTATCAAAGCGCTTACAATGCATATTACCCTAGGCAGACCTTAACAATCCAGAACCTTCTCACTGCAACTGCCGTTAAGGCGCTAGAACACTAACATTCTGACAAATACTTTCACTGTCTATAGCCAGTATACCCCTTACACTTGGGTGATGAGGAAATTTGGTAAAATGCCGTTTCCCCAAGGACACAACGTCGATCCTCCACGCCAGGATCGAACTCAAAACTATCAGATCAAAGTCGACGACCTAAACCACTAGGCCACCGACGCCATCTTGGACACATGTTTACTCGCCGCGCCAAAACCTCGATACCGATATTACATAAACTTCACAAGACAACCAAATTGAAATTTCCGGCATTTTGTTTCGATAAGAAAAAAAAATCACATTAATAATTTTCATACTTTTTCATGTTATCAGAATAAGATAAACAAGTTTTGAAAACATTATTTTATGTTTTGAACGATTTACAATGATTGTATATTCGAAAAATTTACCCGGACACAGTTGTCCGACTTGGCTTTCTAAAAAACTGATCGGACATTGACCAAATTTATCGAGACGCCGTGGGCGGCGTCTTTCGCCAACTTGCTCATGCACTGTAATTAAAAATATTTATTGTTACCATCGAGAATTGCGATGAAACTCTGAAATAAATATAACTGCATAGAAATATTTGATACAAATCTATAAAGGAGTAGCCACGAAGGGTGAAAATCGGCCTATGAAATGGTAAAATAATAAAGTGAAATTTCAACAAATTATTTTCTTCACAAATGATAGTCTATGTATGATAGTTTATTCAGGTTGTACAATTGTGGGATTCTGATACATTCATTGGTGTATATAAGAATCGAATTGCCCAAACATATACGAAAATCAGTGAAATACAAGATTGCTGAAAATCCCCATAATGTTTGGTGATGAAATGTCCAAAATCATGACATAGCACAGTTTGGACCAATTTTATTTTTATCATATAAATATGACAAGAAAACCAGAGGTAAATTTGATAACATCTTCTTGGCCAGACCTCCAAAAAACTTTCACCATCCTGATTAAACTATCATTTGTGTGCAGAAAAGGAGTTGTTGAACTTCACTTAGTTCACACAGTTACATGGCCGATTTGCACCCTTTGTGGCCTACTTGTTTTAATACAAGCTTTTGTTTTTAACAAGTTTTTCCTTAAAACTGCAATACGTGGACCATAGGCATGTTCGACAGAGATTAAGATTCTTTGCTGAAAGTATAAATGATGTCTAAAACAGATATTTTAAATCTTGAAACGTACTAATTTTTACTGCTAGAGATGTAATAATTTACATCCTTGTATTTGATTAAGACCTTTAAAGTTCAAATTCGTTCTGGGAGCAGGCCTAAAACATTGTCTAAAAATAATTGAAGTGAGTTCTATTTAACATATGCCAAAATCTCCTAGGGGTAAAAAACTATAAATGGCATGACACGAATTTGGTACAAACAACTCTATATATGAAAATCGAGAAGAAATTGTTTTTATCTCGATTTAATGGGAAAAGCCGAGCGGTGTTTTGATTGCTTTCGGTGAAAACGTATATTTTCTTACAGC
>CAJDSM010018812.1:0-22962 GCA_903981925.1 Ostrea lurida
ATTGAATTCACTTTAACTGTCAACTTTTTTTCCTTGATGGTACCATTTCCAAACCCATATACTATAGATTTTCTCGAATTTTGAAATTCCCAATATCAAACGTTTAACTTTGTAGCTTTCAAGGGCCTTGGTAATTTACTTTTATAAAAACATTGTTACAAGTTTATAACTAATTCCTTTACTTCCTCTGAAAGGTTCAATAAGATGATGTTTTTCTTGAAAGTGAAAGCTGAACATTTCCAATGTTGTTCATAGCGACTGCTATTGTTTCCCAATTTAATGGGTATTCAAATTCATTCTCTATTGATGATAAGAAAACAAATGATGACTGTGTTTTTGTACTAATCAGGTTTACAAATAGTAGTTTATCTGGTTTAAATTGTAGGACAACCTAAATCGTTGCTTTTGTTTTTCCAGATTTTGTGTAAGATCATTCAGTTTGCTTGCTCTCAACCTCTCTATCAGTTCTACACAGGCCCGGTGTTCGGTGGAATGTGATGGGGAAAAATACTCAGCCCTCTCTATCAGTTCTACACAGGCGAGTTGTCAGGGAATGTGATCGTGGGAAAAATAATTTTCTCTTCTCATTCGTACTGGAAAAAGAATTGGTTAAAATACTACAACAAATAAAAAAGACATTCACACAATACACGACTGTAAATATCAGATTATTTCAAATTTATTAACAGAAGCCCTTGTGGCAAATTCTTGAATGTTTATGGTGTCTTTGAATGAGGAGGAAGTTGCTTACTGTCTGCTGTTCTATAAGCAAGACGTAATTGCATTGAAGAACATGTGAAGCTTCTCGTTCTGTCAGTCTGATACACAGCTGTGTCAAAACTGTTAGTATCTGAAGAATAACATTAAGGGAATCACAGTCAAATGTATCGACAATGGCAGGCCACCTTTCCTATACTATAAATCTGATATTTGTTGCGAGCTGTTAAATTTGCGATTTTGCAGGTACATGTATATATGGCAGTTTACTGGGTTTTTTTTTTTTTTCAATATCTTGTGATACCCAATTTTTGCAAATCTAAAATATAATGCTGTATTTTGAAGAAAGACTTTCTGTTGACATATTTTTCCACCTTACATTTTCAGAATAGTAAGAAAAATCATTTCTTCAGTGAACAAGAGATCTGCAAGGTCAAGGTCACTAAGGGACTATTGAAAAAGCTAAAAAGCTTGTAGACACATATTGCGCAGGGATATGCATATTTCTTTGCATTCTCGTGTCTACAAGCTTTTTAGTTTTTTGTAAGAAGTCCCGTAGTGACCTTGACCTTAAAATTGATCGTGCTCTTTCTCCATAGATAACGTGGCTACCTGTGAAGTACCAAATCAAATGTGGTCTACATATTGTCTACAAACTCAGATTTACACACACATGTAATAGATTTACATTCCATATAAACTCAATCATGAAGAGTTTGGGGTTCATGTCAATGATGCATAAAGAAGTTATAACAGTACTTGGCATGATGCCAAATCGTAATAACATTATTGGAGATGACATTCTCTCGCATTATAGGAAAATCTGCACGACACACTTAACCATATCGTTTAATTTTCCTACAATACTGGTAACCATTCTACCCCATGGAATGACAAAATAATCACATTTCCTTGTTTACATGACTACCTGGAAAATTTTGAAGCCAAAGTATGTCCAGAACGCCGATAACTTCATCTGGTGTTGTCCTGGGTTGGTACATTTGTTGATGGCGTCCACCAGCCAGGCAAAACGTTCGGGAGTACAGAGCTTTGGCTACAGCATGGCGATTGTCTCGGGCCTGTAAAACACCGTAATAATATCGTAAAACACCGTAATAATATCGTAAAACACCAATAATCTTAATGTCTCTGGGCCTGTAATACACTGTAATCTTAATGAACTGAACATACTACAGCATGGCGATTGTCTCGGGCCTGTAATCAACAGTAAATATATTACCGTAATATATCGTAAAACACATAATCTTAATGTTCTCTGGCCTGTAATACACTGTAATCTTAATGTAACTGAACATACTACAGCATGGCGATTGTCTCGGGCCTGTAAAACACCGTAATAATATTATAAAACCATAATAATATATCGTAACACAACAAATTTAATGTCCAGGCTGTAAAACACGTAATCTTAATGAACTCAACATACTACAGCATGGTAATTGTCTCAGGCCTGTTATACACCTTAATCTTAATGAACTCAACATACACAAAACACCAAAAACGTTAGGAACAAATGAGCTATAATACAATAGTTAATGTCTTTATATACTCAATGGCTCACATGTTTGATTGCTTGAGTTAGTACCTTGTAGATAGCATAATGTTAGTGGTTTAACAAACACGTTGGACTCAGCACATGGTTGGTTTTTGTGTTCTGTATATGGGACATAGCTGTCTATTTTGTGTAGTGTACATAGGACATGACTGTCTATTTTGTGTAGTGTATAAGGGATGGTTGGTTGGTTGCTGTTGAGAATTTTTCACTTATATTGAGATGTCACTGTTGCAGGTAGAAGTACCACAAATTTAGACTTGTGTGTGGCACTCAGGGCTGCGGCAATAAGGGTTCTTTTAAAATGCGCAAACGCCCTCTGTGATATGGGACTTGTTTTTCAGGTCATATCGAAAAGACTCCTGATTATCATTTCTAAATGCCGAGCATTTGGTAAGGGAGCAGTCACTGTCAATGTTTATGTCTAAGGTTTGACATGACCATGACATGAGCAGGGCTCGAACTCACGATCTCCCACTTACAAAGCAAATGTTCTACCACTGAGCCACCACAACTGGTGTGTACTGTAAGAGTGGTTATTTATACTAGGGGTTAAGTACACGTTTTTCCATGCCCAACATTATACATAATGGGGAACTAAATATATATTATAATAATAGATAAGTGGGGAAAATTTATGCGCTTTTGATATGACCGTTTAATTTATAGTGTACATTTCCCCCATATGTACAATATATGGGACATTACATGTCTATTTTGTATACTGTATATGAGCCGTACATGTCTATGGGGTATAGTTGTCTATTTTGTATTACTATACATCAGATGAGTTGCTCCCCTTTTGTTGGCAATCTATTTTTATATGGGAAATATTTAGTGCAATACTGAGAAAAATCGTGAGGATTTTTTTAATCTATTTTCTGACATTGACAGTAGAAACAGGAAATACTTGCAACAAACGAGAGGAAGATTTACATTGTTCTATGTTGATTGAACAACAACCAAAATTTTCTTTAAATAATCTGTAACAAGGTGGCACTGACAACACAGAACATTCTTCCCTCATCTATATCTATCGGTGGAAAGCAGCTCTGCTTCATGCACTTTATCACTAGGAGGCACAGGAAAAGGGGCGTGGTCATGTCTGATCGAGTCCTCTGGGGGGCAAAGGTCAAATGTAATGCCTTCATACAATAGAAATTTAATTTCTGCCAGGAAATTAACGATAAAGTTTTTGTTTATTTGAAAATCAAGGAAACATTAGCATTCACATGAGTGCATGTACTACACTTTCTGAAAGTTGAAAATATAAAAACAAGGCACCACAAGTCGGGTAACCCTCTCTCTATCAGCAGTACCTCTAAATACGCATGTAAAAATCAATAGAATGTCAATTTGATCTTCAATTTCTATTGGATTGTGTCTTTTCCCATGACAAAGCCGATTTGTTTCAGAAAATACTGATAACGTAAACCTTGACCTCTGAATTCATCTTGACCGTTTGCCTCTGAATTCAATATCTGTCATGTTCTTGCCACAAAGTACATGTTCTGTAGCTTGAGTCAACAGAGTGTTAATCAGTTGAGATGCATTTCATTGCATAAACCATCTTTAATATTTCTCTCTCCAAAGTTTTATGACAAATAAAAAAACAACCTTATATTTATCAATATTAAACATTTTTCTAAACTTTCGAAAAGGAAGGGCATGGATCACATTAAAATTTGCTGTTTTTGACATAATTTTGACATAAAAATGTTGAAAATGTACTGGGCAACACCTTTGTATTAAATTTTACTTGTGGTATTTTGAATTTACCCTGAAAGATAATATATTCAAGAAAGTTTGGTATACATACATGGTTGTTGCCATAGAGAAAACTTCATTGAAACATAGCAAAAACAGTAAATTTAATGAAAATTCGGATTACTTCTCCGGTTTTGGACTCTATAATAATATTTACAAGATGCACATGCATTTTCTGAAGCAAAAGTCATTTTTATACACAGGAGGTCTTGAACAAATTATCCGGACCAACAAAACATAAGATAACCTAACTTTAATTTTTACGTGCGGACAGGGCCGATGTGAAGCATAGCACATCGCTAGGCTTACCGTACACAGCTCTTTCACATTTGAATCATAATCTTGTGATGCTGGGTCTTAAAATATACATGTCTGGATGTAGTGAGCTACCTTATTAAGATATTTGTTTCATACTTTGTCTTAAAATTGCAAACTATCAATTCCAAAGTTGAAGAGACTGTAACAGTTGGTAAGTCACTGTTGATTCAAGTTTATCCAAATGAGTTTGTGAAACACTATGGGCCCCAACTGTGACAAAGTTCAATTGTGGTAAAGACCTTGACACATGACCTTGACCTATATGTCACTAATGTTGACAATGACCTTTCAGCTTACCAAGGATGAAAGTATTACCAAGTATCACTGAGAGATGCAGACAGACAAAAAGGCAGACAGCCCAAAACCAATAATACCCTCAAAATTTGATCTCAAGTCATAATATTTTATAAAATGATAAGGACCCATTGAAAAACCAAGTCCTTTTTTAAAAGTGCCACTTGTATACAACACTTCATGCTCATCTTAATATAAAAGATTATGAATGAATATCATCTAATAATGTCATCTTGATACTTTTACACCATATATCATAGGTTGTTTCTAAAAATGGATTACTTGAATTCACTACTAAATATATATACATGTATGTGCATGGACCGTACCTCTTTATTTGTAGGGAATGCTGTGAAGTCCCTCGGACCTGAATCTGCCGAAATATAAGTGCCTCCGTTAGACCATCTGGTTCAAATCCCAACACCTGACAGATCATCTCCATATGTCTTGGCTTCACCAGTCAAATCACTTTTCTTCCCTCGATGTCCTCGAATGTAGATTCCCATCAGTAATATTGCCGAAAGCACGGAAAATATCCCGTCCACCATCTCCGAATGAATGTTCAGAACGTTCATCGCACAGATAACCTGTCAACATCTTAGAATCGTCCACGTTGTGAAGTTTGTAACACCCACTCTGGTTGAGATAGAGTACTCTCCACGGGGAGGAGGAAGAATTGGTCTGAATCTCGGAGCTCGCGGCTCCTGCCACCCAGCTGGTAAAAAACGTGATAGTTACGCTCGTCCAGTGACTGGAATGTGATGCGGGACTGCTCCAGGAGGTAATCCTGGACGATGCAGCCCTTATTTGATTGGTCTTGTCAAAAACTACAACTCCATGAAACTTTCCAAACCGACTGGAGTTGTCATTTCGAACAGTCTTAGCATTACCTCAAGTCCAAAACATTTAAAGTTTGTCTAAAACTACTTAAAAGAATCAATGTGAATTATTTCTTCTGAATCTATTTTCATGGAATGTTTTTTTAAAGTACGTTTCAATTTCTTAATTGAGTAGTTGTTTGTTTTTATGAAGTTTCAAATTTCCTGCATGTAAGATAACTTGCAAGTTTCTGTATACTGAGAATTTTGTAAATTTCTTACAAATTAAGATGATTTAAGAAATGATCCATATTTTTTTCGGCTGATCCAGGTATCATTTAATGTTTTTTTCACGTGATCACTAGCGCCGATTCTCATTGGTTAAAACACCTTTTAAGAATTGAGGTGATTTTCGATCACTTACCTGAACAAAAAGTAATATCTAATGGACTTTGTTTTGTTGTTGTAATATAAAATTAAATGATAAGAAATAAATCTTATATTTTTTCGGGGTGATATGCAGGTTACCGAGATTTTAGACGGTAAAAATTTTCATCAATGCGCTTTGCGCATTGATTGAGTTTTACAGTCTAAAATTCGGTGTCCGTGTATCACTCGAAAAAATATAGAGATTTTATTTCTTATATTCACGAATTTTGGACGGTAAACTGCATCAATGCGCTTCGCGCATTGATGCTTAAGTTTGGACCGTCCAAAATTTCGGTTGATACCTGAATCAGCCAAAAATATAAGAGCTCATTTCTAATCATTTAATTTCATATTACCCGACAAAATAATGTTCAATCAGTTTAAATTGTTTGGATTATTTCTTGACTATGACTCAAATAACTAGATACTGTAAATCATCGGGCAAGAATGCACAGTGCAGTGATGATGTGAACTACATGTCTCTAAGAAATAGAAAATAATTATATCTTGGGACATCAATTATTCGCCACTCCGATTCCAAAAAGCGCAGTATTTGAGATTAACAGCCGATAATTGGGCCATTTGCATAAATCGACAAAAGAATTCCCCTTTTTATGTTTACAACAGTGTACTTAATTGATGACGTACACACATATTTTGTCATCTGCGTTGTATGTTTCTTTGGATTGCGGTCATTTGTATGTTTCTTTGGATTGGGGTCATTTGCATGTTTCTTTTGATTGCGATCATTTACATGTTTCTGCAGATTAAGATCATTTGCATGTTTCATTTGCATGTTTTTGCAGATTAAGATCATTAACATGGTTCATTTGCATGCCTCTGCAGATTGCTATCATTTACATGATTGGGTTTCATTACTATTTACTGTTGTTTAGTTTTGTGAGTATGTCTCTTCAATTTAGACAACAAAAAACACAAACAATAGTATTAAAATCACAATTCCATTTAAGAAGAAACATTGTTTGTTTATTTGCTTTTAACATTTCCTCCTATATTTATTTACATCCAGTGATAAAGGTTCCCAGGGGAAGATGACGCAGATAGTACATACATGCATGTACTAAACCAGGAAGAACCAATACATGAAGCATCCACTCAAGGGTCACCCCACAGTTTTCTTAATATCTATAATTGATGTCTTGATCACCCCATGTTAAATTGTTCTCATTCAGACCAGCTGAACCTCTTGACTTCTATATCTCTTGTCCTTTATCCCTCTTACAAACAACAATTTATACAGAAGAGTACTTTAAACTGTTAGTAAAAGGATTTGGATTGACTCAGTGTTGTTCAACTGATTTAGCATTAACTTTCCTTTTCAAAGACAGCTGCATGAGCTGGTTCCCGCAGGCATCACTTAAACTATTGTACAATCAGACTGTGTGTGCTGGGCCAGAGTTCTCAAGCTATTTGTAGAAAAACCGCATTGCACACTTATAGGGCGGAAGTCAAAATCTAGTTATAGCAATGATCTTCATTAATTTGGAGCCATGAGAAACTTCATCAATCATTTCTTCATCCTGGTAATCATTCTCCTCCTTAGAAATTTTGAACAAAATTAAATTAATTCGTTTTTAAAAGTTTTTAAGTTTCCACTTTCGTTCATGATGCTATTTTTGAACACACTGTGTCAAAAAGTGTGAGTGAAAATTTAAAATCTGGAAGCTGATAAAAGACACTTTATCTGACAAAAATCACGAAATAGTTTAAAAGCTTTCATACTTAGCAAATTTTGTACTCATATAGTACAAAGTAAAAATGTTTTGTTTGATGATCTCACTAAGGTGCTTTCCATCAAATTTAAAATTTTAGTTTCACAGACAGACAATACATGTATCTTACATAATACATCATAAATATAATTGAAATTTTAACTAGATCAGTGGATTCCCCAAAAAGTCGGGAGAAAAAATATCGATATCACTGGGTGTTTAAACACTAGATATCGACATCGCAGCTTGTTTCTGTAATCGCTCGTTATAAACACAGGAATACATCAATTTTATGAAATTTTACAAGGAAGTTGTGAGGAGTATCAATTTCATCGAATCATCGTGCCATTTCACCAAATTTCAACATAAAAATAAATATCCAGCTTTAGATCAGAATGTAAGAATAAATACAGGATGCAGAGAGAAATTCATGATAACTAATGATAGCAAGGTCTGAACACATCTTTAACATCAATGGGGGGAAAAGTAGATGAGGAAGGGATTTCAATTTTTTTTTTTGAAAAAGTCATTAGTCACAACTAACTATGAATAACATCATCAAACTGATTTTACCCAAACCTCATTCATTCCAAACCTCTCAGATAAGGGACTTTCAGTACAAATGATGCTTTAATTTTTAGCATCAACATTATCTAGAAAATATCTGTCTTTTTAAAAAAGCAGAACCAACAACCACGGCCAAATTGCATTCCATGTAAGATATAGGATCAAATTTCATCAGATATTTTCAGATAACTTGTTATTTCTTCCACATTCAAATTTCAACCAATTATTTTCTGCACAAATGATAATCTTTACATAACAGTTTATCAGGGTGATAAAAATCTTTACCTTCCTGGTAACTCAGCTATGCATTTGTGAAGAAAATAATTTTGTTGAAAACAAACTTATTAAATTTTGGACGCGATTTCACGGGACCGAATTTTCACGCCTTTGTGGGGCCTACTCTTGTCATACATTCTGTTAATTTTTGCCATTAAAGACCTATTTCCCATAGTAGAGAATCATTAGTGTGCAGTTGAATGTTTTCTTCTTAGGACAGACCCTTTCCTTTAGTTTTTGTTTTTGAGTATGATCCAAACCATTCCTATAGTTGTTTGTTTTAGTTAGTTTTTTGTTATAGTTAGTTTTGTTAAGTTATTTTTTTGTTTTAGTTAAGTTTTTTTCGTTTTAGTTAGTTTTTTGTTTTAGTTAGTTTTTGTTTTCGTTATGTTTTTTGTTTTTAGTTAGTTTTTGTTTTTAGTTACTTTTTTCTTTTAGTTACTTTTTCTTTTAGTTACTTTCTTGTTTTCCTCAGTTTTTTGTTCTTTTCAAGTGATACCGATACCAAACGAAGCCTCGCAGCATCAGTGTTTTGCCTCCAGAATCTGCTGCTCCACCAGAACGGAACACGTGAATTTGGTCACCGACACAAGGTACTCGGCACGGATGAACTTGGTGTCGTCTCCGTCTGGAAATCAACATCAGCAATATCATTATATCTGCTATCAACATCAAACAATTCATTATATCTTTCATAAATCAACATCACAATTTTATTATATTTCATAATCAACATCACAATTTCATTATAATCGTCAAAATGCTAAACGTCTTCAAAATCAACACCACAAATCATGCAGACATCATGGATGACTGTA
This sequence comes from Ostrea lurida, assembly GCA_903981925.1. Classification (NCBI taxonomy): domain Eukaryota; kingdom Metazoa; phylum Mollusca; class Bivalvia; order Ostreida; family Ostreidae; genus Ostrea; species Ostrea lurida. Next base: position 9,311 of record CAJDSM010018812.1, read on the forward strand.
TTCTATAATCATGAGACCTTTCAATATGCGCAATCTTTTCAAAACATTCATGAAAATTCAGGAAATTTAAAAAACTACAATGAAATTAACGTTACAGGAGATTTGCAACTGAGAACTAATATCAATTCATTTTGCACTCCACGCTAATTCTTAAGAAATGAATTTCATTTTCGTTCGAGAATTTCATGAGAATGTGAATTGCTAATATCTGCCATACTTAATCCAGTCAACCTTTTATCGCGAACTCAAATGGGAGCCAAAGAAAAATATTCCGAGAATATATCAGGATTCGAGATATCAACCGGTAAAATACAATACAGCAATTAGTGCTTTGACTTCTAATCACTTCGACATACTCATGGTATTCGAGATAATCAGTGGTCAAGATACCGATAGTATCGACTCCGTACTTAATTGAAAACCAGTACGCCGGCATCGAAGTTATTGTTCATTACCCTCCATATATTCAAAAATTGAATTTAAGACAGAATCTCGTTACAAGTCCGATCATTCGCAAATTTTCAACAGTCACCTATTGTGACGCTTGTTGGCCGATTACAATTATCACTCATCATAAGTTGGACTGATTTGTTTCATACCTTTGTTAAACTGTCATTTTTTTGGACTAGATTTGACCGACAGGTAACCTGTTTACTTCATTCCGACTCAAGGGATCCGGCGGGTGTGAGACCGGTGGCAGAGGATGCTTATCTCCTCCATGTCAACCCTGATCCTGCTTCGCTTTTGTGTTGGAGGTTCCGTGTTGCCCTACCTACTTCGACTTTGTATTATACAGTTGAACTCGAGCTATCTCGAATCACTGATTAATCTCGAATTCCATGGTTATGTCGAACTGATTTGGAGGTCCCGGCCACCTATTTTCTGAGTATTTTTAACCTGGATATCTCGAAATCACACATACCCTCGAATTTGGTTTCTTGGTTCATCGACGTTTTTGAGATAGACAAGGTTGCAACTGTATAGTTTATTGTTTTACAACTGCAGTAACAATTGAACGAGGATATATGCCTATCTGTTACAATTTGTAGAAATATCCGGCAAAAACATGGACAATATAAAATGAAGTGCACACAATCACTAACATGAGTGACAATTTGATCAAGTTCCAAGAATATTTGTAATTTGTCTTAAAAATGGCAATGGCAATACTGTAACTCATATACTATGAATGATACATGATGTCAGTTGAGCCATTTTCAGATTTCTGAATTAGCAGATTTCCAAGATCCTATGAGTTGTGAATTGTGCAGAAATGATGGAAATGAGGAAGATGGTCAGATAAAATAGACAATCTAATAACCCTATCTGTGTAGACATTGTCTCACGGTCCACTTGGAATAATTGGTCTGATATTATTCGGTATTGATTAAGTATCCACGTTCATATTTGATCTATAAGTCATAATGCTTAACATGTCATAAATATAAAATGGCACTGGGAGAAAGAGCAATTTCTCTGTAAAATATTGTCCTGACAAACTGAGCATAGGTCTGGTCAGCACACATGTTGGAAGGGAGAGTGTCTTTTGTGTAAACTGTATATGTGAGCGCACATGCATGCATTGCAAAAGGGGGGAGGGGGGTCTGCATATTAATGTCGAGATGGCTATTTGAATTTTACTGTGCATCAAGCACAATGAAATTGGACAAATCTGTGTAATAATGTGATGTAAATGAGTCCTGATACTCAGCAATAAATGACTAAAACATCATGTAATAGAGAAGACCTGGAACAATACCAGCTCACTAAAAGTTTGTAACAATCAGTTAGGATCTCAGTGGATGGTAATACGACGGCACGTAATTTGCATGGAGTATTATAGACCCTGAACCCAGCCTTCCAGACTCGCGCGTCCTACGGTATCAGACATTGGGCATGTGGAAAATGTAGCACTGAACTGGCTGCAAAATGGCAGGCATGCAGTCTATAGGACAGGGCCCTAATTCACTGTAATGCTCTACTCTATTGAACTCTTAATAACAGAGTACAGTACGTCACAAAAGAATCAGCAATATTAAGCCTGGCGACTGACCAGTACACACCGACAAGATTGGTTTTAAGTTGTTTTTTAATTTTTGAATAATCTCAATTCTATTCCATATCTAGGGATGGCAATTTTTAATCAGTTTTACCGATTACTCGGTCGGAACAGTGGTAATCGGTTCAAATTTCGTAATCGTTGTGACAAAAAAACCTTTAACAAATGTATATTTAAATGTATCTTACCATGAAATTTCCAATTCATTTCCAAAAGCTCTGAATAGTGACAATGTATCAATTAGTTAATTCGGAGACGATTGCTGTATGGCGGAGAGTGAAGAAAGGTGCTAATTACTGTTTGAACGTCCAGTCCTTGCTACAGTGTTTCCTTTAGTCCGACCTTAATGACAAGAGATTATTGTTTGAGTAGTGTGAATGTTAGCTGTTTTCAAACCGCTCGCTTTTATAACTGAACATGCCCCCTTCACATATTCTCAACTATGTTGAAGCATTGGGGGGGGGGGGGGAGGGGGGGGGGGTGTAAAATGGCAATTCGATACTAGTCATTTGAAAATAGTTGAAAAGTAAGAAATGACTTGTGAAAATCTGGACTTGGGGATTTACAATTTTTTCATCTTTCTTCGTTTCTCACACTTATTACATTTCTATTGTTTTTACCATCACCACATAAAGACTGCTTACTGGAGTGTTGCATTGTCATTTTTGTGCATATAAACAGAGAAAACTTGTTGGAATTGAAGTCCTCAACAATATATCAAAAATGTATATTTATTTTGACTACGATTAACCGGTTAATCGGGTCGGAACGTTTCCGGTTAACCGTTAGCCATTCTGTATCGATTGCCATCCCTAATTCATACCAAACATTTGAAATTAGTAACATTTTTTGTATCACATGTTTAGTCCTGCTATGATGTATATGAGATCACAATATGTTTGGTTTGTTTTTCCATTTTTTTTTTTTTTTTTGCTTTGGTATTTTTTGGCCCTTGCCTATAAAATTTCTTTTTTCTTTAAAATTAATTTTATTAAATTTATATCAAATGCCTTTTTCTTTATTAAATTAAAAGGAATAAATGAAATTTACTCATTCTATACAATATAAAGTAAATTGGGACAGTTAAACTGCCTTATAATGTGTAAGCTGCCCCATCTTTCTTTATATTGTATAAAATGAGTCAAAATTACATTCATTCCTTAAATAGTAAGGTTTTTTTTTATTTTATGGGGCGAGTATGTACCTCTTTAACCTTAAGCTGAACAGGCGAATTACGCAAAGCTGAACAGCTAAATTACGCAAAGTTGATGAGGTGTAGGAGATACGCTATGTCATTAAAGCACTGAATAGAGGTGACGGTCTACAGGTAAACTGTTCCCACCTGTCAGGTAAGCCTCAGATGGCTGCCTAGCCAGGTAGTGGGGCCCCTCACTGCTCTATATAATCCTGACCTAATGGGGGTCAATAAAACCAATTTATGACTGTACTGCACATCCAATAACACACTCTATACTCTCTCTGTGGTCAAGTGTGTTTTCTGTTAAAACACAGCCCCATTGTTAATGGCCTCTATATTATACAGAGCCTTGGGGAGCAATTTCCACAGAAGCAGGCATGCAAGCGATATTGATCTCAGATTTCATACCCCCCTACAAAATACTACAGATGTCACATAGATATCATGGCTGGGTGAAAATCAGGATTTCCCCCCACTAAACTGTTAATCAAGTCCCCGAGCCTATAACGAGATCTGTGTAATCATGCTACATCTAAAATACATTCCCTTCAGAATCTGTAACTTACATAAGCAATACCTGTTTAGAAATGATTTCCAGGGTTAAAAATTTTTGATTTACAAAATAAAAAAAACTTACAAGTAGCTATTTTACCTAATCAATGCATTATACTTAATATCCTAATGAAGTGCAGTACTTAAATATTTATCTAAGGTTAATCTAAGCCTTATGCACCTCGATTATCACACCTGGATAAGATCAATGGATTACTGACATTTTTAAACACCAATAATCAAAAGGCACATATTTTACCACTCTCCATAACAAACTTCTACTTGGCATGCAATAGGGTCATTATACTGAGGTAGGATAACATGTTATAAGTACGTTCTCCTATACACTGTAGTTTATTATTCACATTACGCGCAGCATGAGGGCGACCCTCTTTACCCTAAACACTGGCTGTAACTCTTGTTTGCTTAACTTCCACTTATGGGTCTTCCTGTTCAGACATTGAGACGATTTCTTCCGTATTTCAGTACATTGCACAAATATGACTGCATGTTCTATCAGTGATAATTGTACGTCTCCCCCACCGCTAGATTCCAGAAGTAAATGATGCTCTCCACACCAAGCAATTCAAAAGCACTTGAGGTTATTGTGACCCTATCATGTACTCAACCAATCATACTTCAATATAAAAGAAAATTTAATATAAGTATCTAGTATAACCTATCTACTAATTAACACACCCAGATTTGAAGTACATGTATTGAAATTAAAGGAGCATATATGGTCAATGTCAACCTAACATTATTGTGTATGTATAGCCTTCCGGGAGATACCAGGGTAGGGTCCTGGAGCGGGGTGGCACTTTGAAGCAGGGTAGGGCTTGCCAGAAGGATGGAACCTCCTCCCAAAGATCTACCATTCTGGTTCTGGTGACATTTCACACAAATCTACCATTCTGGTGACATTTCACACAATCTACCATTCTGGTGAATTTCACACAAATCTACCATTCTGGTGATATTTCAACACAAATCTACCATTCTGGTGACATTTCACACAAATCTACCATTCTGGTGATATTTCACACAAAATCTACATTCTGGTGAATTTCACACAAATCCTATCATTCTGGTGACATTTCACACAAATCTACCATTCTGATGATATTTCACACAAATCTACCATTCTGGTGTATTTCAACAAATCTACCATTCTGGTGACAATTTCACACAAATCTACCATTCTGGAGATATTTCACACAAATCTACCATTCTAGTGGTATTTCACGTCCATATAACACTATGTTGTCAATAATAAGCCATGTTTCCTTGTAAACCTTGTTAATTCAGTTTACATGAATTATTGACCCATTATATAAATATGTAATGTCATGTGTGCCCATTTCATGTTTCAGTATTTTGAGTTACAGATTCCTGAAAACTTCATGTTCTGTAGTGCCTATTTCACATCTCTATATATACATGTATTTTGAGGTATATAATCTCTGAGTACATTTTGAGGTATAGATTTGTACATGTTAAACTATGTTTTGTAGCACCCATTTCATCAATACTGCTACATTGCCTGTACAAAGAATGCCATTCTTGACAGGAGTGAATCAAAGAACTTGTATGAATCATATCATTGCCCATACTATGAGAGGAGACAAATTTAAATCAGTTATATAGTATAGATACTATCAATAGTATTTTTAACTATAAATGTTTTAAAAGAGGACATGTGTCTGTTTGCCATATATACGATCTACATTACAATATAATGAAGATTACATTTATAAGGGAGACAACTCTGTATTCCTGGACTTATCATGTGGTGACCACTGTATATGACTTGTTATTGGTAAGTGATGGGATTAAGTTCCAATCTACCGGTAATGACAAGTACATCTCCTGCAAGCTCTACAAAGGGGACATAACTCTTTTATTTCCTGTGTAACTACAATGCTGCATTCTGATTGGCTACTTAGCTAAGGTATATATAACCATACTTCCTGACTGAATATGATATTTGACATCACAATGGCTATCCCCTTCAGTACACATTTATATTTCAGATATCAAGAAAATGCATTTGATGTTTGATACAATGGAAATTAATTTATTAACTAGGTCTTACCAGGGGTATATGGGAATTTACCCTGGGGTGAGTATAAATTTACCCCCAGGGTGTGAAGAAATTTATCTCCTGGGATGTGAGAGAATTTACCCCTATTTGTATTTGAAAAGGCTTTGACATCTGAGTACGTGTGTAATAAAATACAATGCAGTGTGAATTCCCATACATGCCTAAATAAATCAACTTTTGAAGTTGACAAACTTTAGTATTTTGTACACCATATCCTACACTCCTCTGATAGTATGATTATGCACTTTCATTGCCAACACATATAGACCTGAGTTAACGTAAAACTGACAGCCCATTTTGTTTTCCTCTCCGTTTACAACAAGGGGAGGTAACTGAGAATTACAGCTTACCCTGCTGGTTCATGTAACTAACACCGGTTCCCTGACTTAATCACTAGGTTTCAGCAGATACTAATATTTATAAAATATCTTCACTATAAACCATATTAATTGATTTAATTGATGCAAGTTAGATGTTTATAAACATCTTTCCTCCTGGGGCTCATGAGAGGATTAGAATTGTGCCCTGTTCCTTCTAGTTGGTATGTTTACTAAACATACAAAGGGGACATAACTGTGAGTTACCTTCCCTGCCCCGCTTTCCCCGCTGATGATACAGGACTGGTTTTGTTGGGAGCTGTGGAGACTCTGGAATGCTGCCTCGCTGATTGCGAACACATGTGGCTCCATCTGGCTAAGTTTCTTGCCATTAAACTGGGTAACATCTTTCTGTAATACGGAAAGGACTTGAGATTTCATAAACTTCAGCGGTTTGTGTGTGATCACTTTCTTTATGACTTTTGATAATTATAGTTCTTTACAAGAGAAGTATGGCTTCTTAAATAAAACATCTGCTTGGAAATATGGTGACTGACAGCTAAATCATTTCTTAACTCATAATCTCATAACTTGTTGAGTATCATGCTTGAGATCTTGTAAAACTTCTGAAATACCTTTTGGCAGGAAATTTCACACAAAGAGAGAAATACAATGCAAACAGTCCTGTGGCATACCGTATTGAGAATGACATTGATTTCTCATATCAAGGAAGAGATTAATTTTCCACGGATTGCTCATTTCCCAGCCAACCCCAAATATCATTTGTTCTTCTATTGAGATAAAAATATGACCAAATGCAATATGGATTTTTGAGACGAATATAAAGTCATAATATTTCTGTTATCTTAGCTCAGCCATTACTCTGTGCCACAATACTAGTTGGAGTTCCTGGGGATGATTGTTTTAAACAATACGACTAAACATTAAAGGCAGATACTGACAGTTAGAGGCAAGCATAAAGAACCAATAGTCAACAGTGGAATAAATGACAGCACACAGTCGTAATTAACGTGACACGACTGCCATCCACGGTCCCGGTAATCAATGACCCCCTCAGGGCCTGATTGTGTAACAGCCCCTGATTCTCGGTGTACACGTTTGATCCACCCCCTGATTTCCGTCCCTCTTCCTTCCTCTGACAGAGCGCTGGTAATGAAGCAGATCAATGAGAGTCACTGTGACTCAATCTCCCGGTGGGACTACGAGACGGGACGGCGGTATGTCCCCATTTAATATTGATGATGTGTGTGTAGAGCTACTGCTGATGTGAGAAATACACTCTCCAGCACAGCTTTATTTAGGATGGTTCCGCTAATGTTTTGGGGGGGGGGGGGGAGAAGGACCTAAGGTGGGAACACCACATTTAATGATGTACTTTAACCTGGTCATTTAATATTGATGATGCTGTGTAGAAGCTACTGCTGATGGAGGATATAGTCTCCAGCACAGCGCTTATTTATTAGGATGGTTCCGCTAAGTATGGGGGAGGGGGTGAAGGACTAGGGTGGGACTACCCACACTTATGATGTACTTACCGTCATTTAATATTGATGGGCGGTGTTAGAGCTACTGCTGATGTGAGGATATAGTCTCCACACACGCTTATATAGGACAGTCTCGCTAATGTCTGGGAGGGGGGGAGGGGAGGGGGGGGGGAGAAGAAAGAGGACTGGGGGGGGGGGGATACACCTTTAATGATGATACTTTACCTGGTCATATCTGGAAGTCTTTGTAGGGGTTCACTGCTACCAATATTGAACCTGTGAATGTCTACAATACTGTTAAGGATTATATTTTTGTTCTTAGCACACATAGCTTGTTTACCTAAAAGACAGAAGGAGCATTTAGCAGTATAAAACAATTAATGTGTATGTATATAAAGCATGGGGCCACAGTAATGGCCATCAGATATCATGGTGTGAATTCTAAATCCTAATTCTTTAACAGGCCAAAGTGTATCTTGCCATCTTGGTGTGTGTGTGGGTGAGATCAGTTGAGTGTGGGACCCACCTGAGATTTAAGGTGTGAATGCTGAGTCTTTAACAGTGTGTGTATTGGAGTCATGAATGAGCAAGATTGTCGTAATAAAGAACCCAGCTGGCTAGTTCACTTCTGCAGACTCAACACAGATTTGGTGCAGTCTAATTATCAATGGATTAAATCGCCTCACTTAAAAAACAATGTATCTTGTCAGGGCTGGATCAAGGCTTCACAAATAAATACCTCCTCGGTGGAATCTTTACATTCCTGCCTAAGGATCCATAACAATCAGAGACATGGATTCTTAGTGAGAACCACTGATAACAAAATGTCTGTACTTACAAAACTTGATTAATAGAAATGTCTGTGGATTGAGATCTCCCACATTTAATTTATATTAATGAAATAACTTAGCAGCCAGAGATGAATAGAATTCTGTGTCTCTGCAACCTGAGAAGCACATGTTTATATCTTAACACCCATAAAAATTATAGACAGGTTTTACAGATTTTGATTTCACATCCCTGCTGTGTGGCACGTACAGTGTAAATAAAAACCAAGTATCAATGTTTTAAAAGGGAAACACCTCTCTCTCTCCTCTTTCTTTTTCTCTCTCTCCTCTTTCCTTCTCTCTCTCTCTCTCCCTCCCTCTTACACACACACATCTACCATTTCATTACACATCAAACACTTGTAAGAGAAATTGGCTCTAAAGCCCTTGAAGCTATAACCATCAGTGTTGTCAGAGAAAATTTCCAGATCAGTGCCAAAAGTGAGCTAATCTTCAGCCAAAAAAAAAATAAAATTGTCAAGGTCAGTGCTGTCTGCCTACTTCTCTTCCACACATGTACGTATCATTTTCACTGACAGATAAAAATATCAAATTAAAACATAAATATATATTAATGTGAGAACTGACTCAAAATTACTTCTGTCATGTACTACAATAATTGAAACAGCATTTTAATTTGTACTCTAAAAGAAATTTTTGATCATATGTCATAATTTACGGTACAGGGTACATATATACAAAGTTCACAGAGACAGAATGTGATGACTCGTCACATTTGACAAGGCTTTGTTTTACACCCTATACATATTTTGTGAACTATTTTACTCCATGACCCATTTCCCTTGTCCTCTGTATGCAAGTTACATCCCAATATATGAGTTTAAACGGAAAGTACTTCCTGCTAATAACTAAAGCCTGCGGAAGACACCACTCACTTACAGCTCGCTACAGGAAACATCTACAGGCAGCGAAACCAAAAAAATCCAAACACACTGCAGGTTCACATAGGCCATACATCAATGGCTTACATAAATTTGTACATCCACACAAAAGAGACAGAGAGAGAGAGAGAGAGAGAGAGAGAGACACACACAAAAAGAGACAGAGAGAGGGGGAGAAAGGGCCCAGAGGGAAGAACGGAGAGAGGGCCTAGAAGGAGGGAGAGAGAGAGAAACGGGAAAAGGAGGCTCAAAGATCTGGATCTCTACAAATTGATAAAATAATTATAATTTCGTGTTTTACGTCCCACCCGAGAATATTTCACTCATATGGAGACGTCACCATTACCGGTGAAGGGCTGCAAAATTTAGGCCTACGCTCAGCACTGGGGGCCTTTGAGCAGGGAGGGATCTTTTTCGTGCCACACCTGCTGTGACACGGGGCCTTGGTTTTTCCGGTCTCGTCCGAATGACCGCCCCATTCAGTCGCCTCTTACGACACGCAAAGGGATGCTGGGGACCTATTCTAACCCGGACCCCCACGGGTCTACAAATTGAGTACAAGGTCTGTTCAAACCAATACCAAATGTATACAGTGCCTTGAATTAATGAAAATTATAATCACACCATATCTACAAAAAATAAAATCACACTATGTCATCTCTACTATCGTATTACAATCAAATGTACTAAATCAAAAATAAAATCACACTATGCCATCTCTTCTATCATACTGTAATCAATACCACAAATCAATAATATAATCACACCAAATCTACTATCACCAAGTAAAATCACACCACACTGTAAAATCATACCTACTCAATCATCCCACTATGTCCCTTACTATACATCAGTCCACCATATCTTTGTAATGATATGAGTACAAATACAGTTGGTGACAAGATGAGCAGCCATAAGACAATGACCTCTATATGATTGGTGACAGAAAGCTATAACCATATATGTATTTTTGTAAATATGATGTACATGAACTGATGATAATTCATATATTGATAGATTTGACCACTGGACTTGACCTGATATGAAAACCTTGACCTTGACAATTGCAAGTCTCACTCTGAAAAGTTCAACAGTTCTACCTGTTACATACATTAACAAGAACAACAACAATACTGTCCAAAACTTTCACTAGTGTGCATGAAAAGCATAACATAGCTTACTAAAAACACATACAACAAGGTGAATTTCTAGATAACAATCTACATAAAACTGTTGAAGGTTGATATGTAAGTGAACTAGGATGCATGCTCTAATGTTGTATAGAATTATGAAATTTCGCATGAATCCCTGGATGAGGACACTAAGGAAATCAAACAGGAAACTAAATTACCACAAGACCACCCTAAACAATGTTCTTCTCCAACATTACCAGTATCAACCAAAAGTTTATATAACTACGATTGCCATTTTCATCTCATTATATCATTAAATCAAAACAAACAAATACATAAACAAGGTAAGGGTCTCCAAATCATTCAAGAGGTAAACTGGGCAGAGGTAGCAAATTCATTATTACATAGGTAAACTGGGCAGAGGTAGCAACTTCATTATTACATAGCACATACATATAATTTAATTGTTTAAATATGAACTTAATTCAATTATTGAAGCCTCTCCAGTGATACATAAACTTCCGTTCTTGAGTGCCTTATTTACCCTTTATGTGTTTATCTAATAAACCCACAGTATTGTGCAGCGTACAGGAAATAGATCTCCAGTAAATAAAGGAACGGATGTCGACAAAAATATTGGAAATACAGTCAAACTTGCCTAATCTGGAGGTTGTGTAGACCGAAATGTTATGCAAACTGTACACAAATTTCACTAGTAAACCACAATGACATAAAATATACTCTGTATGTTGTTGAATCTGAAGATTTTTCATGCCAAGTATCTAGCATACACAGATAAAACATGTTTCATAGTAATTACATCTCACTTAATAATAACCCTCTCCAATATATATGTATTTTCTAAGAAGGATACATAAATTTGATCTTTGGTGTATCGGGTCATCAAGTTGATGGCGATTCCGTTTTCATCAATTTCACTGATCACAATCATGTCCGGAACCCCATCTTCTGGAGCTGCCCCTGAGAGAGAGAGAAATAAAAAAAATAATACACAAAGTTAAATGGGTAACAAATCTCACAAAAAGGTCTTAAGTACTCTACACCATTTGTTGAGGTATCACACTGTATTTCCATGGTAGCCCTATCTGTCCAGTGTAGTTAAAAGATTCATTAAAATCTTGTCTAAGCATTTTCTTAGTAGATTAAGTGCCACCCTTGTGTACTCTCTTAATCCTTCACCCTTGAAAAAATCACTCAGAAGGTTTATCTCTATAGTTCCAACATTAAGAAATGCAAATTAACAACATTTTACTTTGATTTGCAGTTACGAAAACTTGGAGTCAATGACTGACTTGAATGGAATATCATGTGAATCTTTTTATTGATGGTCAGTGGTGAATACCAATATATATGATTATATACATTCTGGTAGTGAAGTTGTTACATGTATGTCAATGTTTATCTGTTTCCAACTGCAAATGAATTACATTAATGATTTACAATTAAACCAAATAAGCAAACAAGAAAAGAAAAAACAACAACAAAAAACCCGTACATTTCACCTGTTTTTTAAAGCACTGTGAGTAAAGTTTATCTTAAAATTATTGTTTGTACAGGAAGTGCCTGTGGTTATAATCATTTTCACTGCCATACAAGAACCCGAAGATTCAAGGAAACAATACGGTTATACCACAAACATTTGTTTTAATAGCAGTGTTTGATCTATCGATAATATCACTGACACCCCCTCCCTCATATCTGATTTAATAAATATATCAAGGCTGAAGTCAAGAAATGAATCAAAGAAAAAATAAAAACACGTAAATATCATATAAACTAATCATAATAATGAAAATTATGATTGTTAATTTCACTGAAAGAAACTATAACATAATATAACTGGTAATCAATACTGATGCTTACACACCGGTCTACACAATGGATATTGTTCATCGTCAAAAATCAATTTTCAGGAAAAACAGAAGAAATCTTACCCGACGCGGACAGTTCCGGCCTGTCCAGAACTGTAGACATGATTATTTCTGTGTTTTTTAATCCATCGATTATTGATTCATAAAATACATCCTTAAACACTCAATGCTTAAAATGCACACACAAAAACGTCGACTGCTCTCGATATGAATAAATCAGCACTCCCACAAGCCTTCAGTAAGACTCTCATTGTTGATTGTCGTAAAGTCTGTAATTTGAGCACAATTGAAAATAACGATAATTTTATTGCCTGTAAAAGATTAAAGTATCCTACAAAATATCTCTATCCAAAAAAAATTTTTTTTAAGAAACGATCTTCAGATCTAAAACATTATTCTCAATGTCGTAAACATTGAACTATTCTTGTTCGGATAATTTTGGAAAATTAAACGCCGGGACTGAGCATAGGGTGCCGGATGATTAGATGATGATGATGGTGGTGATGATGATGATGATTTTTTTAATTTCGCGCCCCCACCCCTCCCATTAATTTACTGATGATTAGCAGCCAACATTATTTAAAGTTCCATGCGCGCAATAATGATCTCTCCAAATAAATGACGATATCTTCCATTCGGAATGATTGCACGCATTAAATGATTGGATTATCGATACCATTCATTATTCTATCGAATTTAAGCGCGCAATAACTGAATTATTGGTTCCAAGGTTGTCATAGCCGGGGTGGCATTGGTAATAAACTCCCATTTGTCTATAAAATGCTCAGGGCGTGCACCTCAAATAGCCTCTGACAAAAACCAAAGACCATGTGCACAGCTCCTAGCTTGCTTGTGCGGTTTGTGCGTTGTCAGAGTAAATGGGACTCATCAGTCTGAGGGACAGCTCGTCTTGGAGAAGGAAAACCTCTGCTGCCTTGCAGCCATACCCAATTATGGGTTACGCCTCGTGATCGGAAGGTCGTGCGTTCGAGCCCCGTGCTCGGCAGTCGGCACCCGGCCGCGTCAAACCTAAGACGTGAAAATAGGTAGTGATTGCTGCTTCGCCAAAAGCTCGTCATTTAGAAGTGAGAATCACGGGTCTTTCGGATATGACCTCAAAAAACGGAGGTCCAGTGTCGCAGCAGGTGTGGCATGCTAAAAAG
>CAJDSM010018815.1:0-14050 GCA_903981925.1 Ostrea lurida
TTCGGTTTTGTTTTGTTTATTTTTTAAACTACATTTTTCTTGTTCGCTACATGCGCTATGATTGATTATATTTATATCAATGATATTCCAACCAATGGAATTCCATATGATATCGAGAAAGGTAAAACAAAACATGATGGCGACATGTGCTAGGAATGGCATGGATATGGATGCAGGATAGGAAATTTACAATTTTATAAGTGGAAGTCAAAGATTTTAATAAAGCTATCACAATCTGCAAATATTCAAGCGCGAGTTTAAGTATGCCATAGGATCGCAGTAGCCCAGTGGTAGAATGTTAGCTACGTGATCGGAATTCGAAGGTTGTGTGTTGAGAGTCCCACTCAAACACAATTAAATTACTGCTTCTTCTCAAAAAAACGCTCGGCCATTCTGACTTGAGAGGCTGTGGATCAGGTATTGGGGGCAAAGTTTAAGAACCTCAACTACGACCGTAAGTGCTACGTATAAGTCTAAATTTTCAGTGCCTCACCTAGAGCTTAAATAGTCGGTTAAGACTGCTTTTTAACTAAAGCTTTTGTTGATTGTTGTATTGTACATTATGTCATCCTTGCATGAATATTACATATTTTATATTGCTGAATAGAATTTATTAAACTTTGATGTGTGCATTTGTACGTGTTGTACCCATTTTACTTCCAGGGTCAACAAGATATACCTGGATTCATGAAATTATTTTGATTTATAACACAAAATAAAGCCAAACCAAAACAAAAAACAAAAACCGAGGTTCAGTTTCCTGAACCGAAAAATGTCTGAACCGTGACAGCCCTAACAGACAGACATTTATTTTCCCACAATAATAATTACAAGCAATGTTGTTTGATCATAAGTTGTTCCTCTACTTTCTGAAATGGTGATGAAAAATTCAAGTAACCTATAAATCAAGTTGAATTACCAGCATCCCCCCTCCCCACATTTTAATTGCTTGCCAAGTATTTTCACTGATATAAGCACATTTTCATTGTACTCTTACTTCCAGGTGTCTGTACTATGGCTGGATCAATACATGTACATATTAATAATTGTCGAGATATATATAATTACTACAGTAACTTGATCCAAAGAGTCGGATCATGTCGAGTTGACAGGTGCGGATCATCAGATCACATGAGACGCGAAGCATAGAGTTTGATCTGATGATCCGACCCTGTCAACGAGACGTGATCCAACGATCAGAGAATTGGACTGTAGTAATGATAAATTTAGTTTTATCCTCCCATTCCATCCCTACCCATTAAAAGTAAACAAGCTATCACTTTATGTTGAAAGAAAAATTTTATTGATCAAAATATAATGATTATTCTGATCAGATATCATAAAACCACTTAAAACTTTTGTCAAATTATCAATTTATAGTGGCAGCATATAGAAAATTGGATTTTCATGGTCCACTACAAATTGATTGAGTTAGTACAAGTTCCTAACGTTACAATCTATTGGATTCACAAGAAAATTACTCTGTAAATCACTGACCAATCACAATAAAGTTACAAGTAAATAGTGCTTAAGACATACAAAGTAGTATGAATCAATATTGCACCATGTAACAAAACTGGCACAAATATGCATCACAGATATTGAGTAGTCCTTTATCACAAAAACCTGACTAGTGCAAGCCAGGTTGGGGATCAAGAGTCTGCAAATACACTAGAATCCGTAAAAGTAGAAATAATTGTATGCGAAATGAAACTATACTAGCGCCTATGAAAATGTGAAAAAGGGAGGTGGGGAGGTGAATATCAACGCACCCAACAGACGGCTCTGTTCTGGTAAAAGCAGTATAAGAAGGTGACGCTTCTCGACGCATTCAAAATACCCCTAATGCCCTACCGTCGTAAGGAGGCTGCCTCACATAGGGAAAAACTTACGCGGCTAAGAGGGCTCCACCATATGGGAAAAGATCATTGCAAGTTTGACAGTGCACATCGTCCTGCATAAATCAATTTTAAAAATAGAATTGCATTTATGCTTCATTCATCACCTACCCATCAAAAGTTAAACAAACTTAACATGTATGTTGAAAGAAAATTTATTGATCAAAATATAATATTCTGATCAAGATATCATCAAACACTTACAAACTTTTGTAAATTACAATTTAAGTGGCAGCAATATAAATGGATTTCACCATACAAGTTAAGTACATTACAGTTTAACACTAATATTGTTCACAAGAAAATTACTCCTTCTGTAATCACTTTGACATATCACAAATAAGTGTAAAGTAAATAATGCTTAAAATACAAAGAATGAAAATAAATGCAAACCTGTAAACAAATAAGCTGGCACAAATTATGTCATCACATAAATGAGTATCCTTAATTACCAAGAAAACTGACTAGTGGCAGCAGTTGGGGTCAGAGAGTCCTGCTACAATAGACTAGAATCTAAAAGTAGCAACTATTGTATGCGACATAATAAACTACTACTAGCGCCTATGGAAAAATGTAAAAGGGAGGTGGAGGGTTAATTCAAGCGCAACCCAGACGCGGAGCTCTTCTTGGCAAACAGCAGATAATGAGGTGACGCTCTTATCTTTCACCAATCAAAATACCCTATCGCTCCCTACCGTTAAGAGGCTCCACTAGGGAAAAACCTCTACCGTATAGAAGGCTCCCATATGGGAAAAGATAACACATTGCAATTGACAATGTCACCGTCTTCATAAAAATCACCTTTATCAAAATAAATTGCTATTTATGCCTCCTCATTCTCATCACCTTATCCACTCAAAAGTCAACAAACTACATGTTGTTGAAAAGAAAATTTTGATCAAAATATAATACTATTCTGATGCAAATATCATAAAACACACACAAACTTTTGTAAATTACCAATTTATAGTGGCAAGCAATATAAATAATGGATATTTCACCATACAAATTAGTACATTACAGTTCAATATATGTTCAACAAAGAAAATTACCTCTGTAAAATCACTGACAATCACAAATAAGTACAATAAATAGTGCTTAAATACAAACAAGAAAAATGCCCATGTAAACAAAAACGGGGCCACAAATTGCCTACATTAAAATTGATATCCTACACAAAAAACTAACGCTAGTGGCAGACAGGTGGGGTCAGAGTCTTGCCACAAATGACAGAACTAAATAGAGAAATATTGTATGCGAATAAAACTATACTGCTGCCTATGGAAAAATCGTGAAAAGGGAGGATGGGAGGAAATCATACACGCAACCCAGACGCTCTTTTCTTGGTAAAGCAGATAAGAGGGTGACGCTATCTTCGGACCAATCAAAAATACCCAATGCTTCCTCAACGTTAGAGGCTCCCCATAGGGAAAAAATCTACCCGCTAAGAGGCTCCCATGGGAAAGATACACTATTTGCAATTCTGAACAAATGCACGTAACTGACATAAAATACATCTTATCAAAATAAATTGCATTTATGCTCCTCAATCCATCACGTACCCATCAAAAGTAAACAAAAACTAGCATGTTGTTGAAAGAAAATTTATTGATCAAAATAATAATAAATATTCTGATCCAAGTATCATAAACCACTTGACAAACTCTTTTAACATTACAATTTAGTGCAGCATATACTAAATGGATTTCACCATTACAAGCTTTAGTAACATTACACGTACAATATATTGTCACAAAGAAAATTACCTCTGTAAATCACTTACAAATCAACTAAATAACGACAGTATTCTAAAGTACAATAGTTTAATGAAAAGATAAGATCATCCAGTAAAAACTGGCACAAATATCATCAACATAAATGAGTATCCTTTAACACAAAAAGTACAAGTGGCAGCAGTGGGGTCAAGATCCATCAGTTTGATGAGGATTCGCCTAAACATCTCCAACTAACCCCCTCACCTATCTATTAAAATCCGACATTTACTAAGATAAATGTGTCCAAATATATCAAAATACATAAATTACCGTGAATTATTTGTTGTGTCTCGATTTGTTTCTGTGCAGTCAACATTCTCCAAAAAAAAAACGTTGCGTTGATGCATTATGACGTCACCAGTTGAGAATACTGATACAGAATCAGAAAACGACAGTGTGGTGATCCGGAAAGGCGGATCACACTCTGTGAATTTTACAGTATCAACACTCAGATCATTGATAAGTATATAATATGAATATGTATTTTTGAGCGATATGATGGCCCGATAATGTTTGATATGAAAAGATTTGTTATTAACAGATTTTGTGAATGGGTTAACAAATAAATTGGAATTTCCCAACTTTACCCCTAGGGGTCATAATTTTAAAATACTAAAATCTGCATCATGTAATGTAGACTTTCATGTAAATTTCAACTTTTCTGCCCTGATGGTTCATCTAAGGACAATGATCTCAGCCGAACTTTGCATTTTTGTAATTACCTCCCCTTTGGTGTGGAAACGGCCCTTCATTTAAAGAACCTTGAATTTCCACCACCCATAGATGATATCTAAGTTTGATTGAANTTCAACTTTTCTGCCCTGATGGTTCATCTAAGGACAATGATCTCAGCCTAACTTTGCATTTTTGTGATTACCTCCCCTTTGGTGTGGAAACNATTGCTTCTGGAGAAGAAGTCAAACATGTGAGACTTTTACAGACAGATGGAGAACTGACAATGGGTGATCAACACAGTACCACGGCCTGTTGTCCCACTCTCGTTGTGTATTCTTCTATACAGGCCTTCAACTTCCTACAACAGACCATACATTGTAAATATCAGAGATTTGGAGATGTCTAAAATTGGACTACTAGACGGAAATTTTATAGCTCTGATAAAACGCATGGTACTGTTGATCTTAATGTTAAAACTGAAGGGCAGGGACAACAATGGTTCATAAAGTGTCATAATACATTAAAATAAAGCCTCGGTGTTTCACGAAATTAGTAAAATATCGCTATGTACATTCAACCGACATATTTAACCTTTTCAAAGTAAATTCCAAATATGTATGAAGAGAATCCACATTTCTTTAGAAACATTACATGTTCGTCAACTTCATCAAATCCTAATAACGGTGAAAAAGATGCGAAATGTGTCCTTTGTCTGCTCGTGGAGGAAGCTGCACATGCTGGACGATTTACTATTCAGTTTGATGAGCCTGTCGTTCATTGTCTCACGGCAGTGGTCATTGACGAACATGCTGGTGTTGAATTGTTTTCATCTCAATTCACATCGTAAATTAAAAAAAAAATAAATGTTTTGTTGAATTTGTAATAGTCATAAAATCATCAGTTCGGTTGCACTTTTGAACTAAATATCGCTTCGTGTTTATGTACTGTAAGATATCAGTCTAGTTGATCTTTTTTGGATGGATTATGGAACGTATGTGCATCTAAAAGTACCCTCGCTTTGCCATTTCTTTTTTTTTTTTTTTTTTTGATCACATATATCAGATATATACATTATAGAGACAAAAAAACAAAAAAGTGGCTGAAAATATGTGGTTTTAAGTAGAAGAGAGAGAGAGAGTTAATTTAAGAAAACAATTGATTCCACCTGTTCCCGGGTATCGAATTTCTTTTTCACCATTATTTATACGAGATAACTTTTTGTGTTTTTCATAAAATAGTTTCATGTGTGATATTGCTGCCTGCAAGTTCAAGGATTTTCTCAGCGCACCCTTGTTGTTATACACATAATATTTAAGCCATAGACAATAAATTTGTTAGCAATGCTGTTTATTTCAATAAAACCAAGAATAAAACAGATTTTTGTTGTAATAGCTATTGTGAGACCAGTCTTGTCTCGTAGAAAAGCACTCAAATCACCTTAAGAGAGTTTGTAAAAAAACAGCACTCCGATATAATAAATGTTCAAATAGAATTCCCCTTGACGAGTGACCAAAGATTGCAGTACTTTTGAATTACTTTTTTTGATTTTGAATAGAAAGAGTTGTAGCTAAGAATGTGATTAATAATTCGTATTGAAACCATTGGATTTAACTGTCCTTTGTCACTCTGAAGGTATTCCTGATGGATTATCCTCCGCATTCTTGGATATCCAAAAGCTTGCTCCATTTTGTTTTGCCTGATGTGACAGAAGTATTTTGGTTTAGAATTTCATAAAAAAGTTTTGATTTCTTGCATTTTAACACTGTAAATATGTTTGACATAATCAACGGGTTTGTGAGTTTAGTGGTGGTTTTGTCTCTTTGCCATTTCTGATTCTTGTTATTTTATTACCAGACTGTAGTAACAGCACTAGTACTGGGTACATGTACTGAACATGGAAGTATTGAGCCTATACCCCAAAGTGTCTTCATCCGTTTGCCCAAAATAAGAAAACAAATCGATGAATAAGATGAATTTTGCATCGAGTTTGATAAAGTCACAATGATTGCAGATTTTGCTTCGAGAAAAGAAAGCAGTTTGTCCTCGCCCTTCTGATTGTTCTCAAAATTAGTCGTGTGTACTACAATTTTTATAACATTAAATAAGCATGGAATTATGCATAGAAAGTGTATGTCTTTCAGAATTATAAGCTTGATATTAAGATGACATGGAATCCATTAGTTTCCACGGGCTTCACCCCAAACCACCAGGGATCCAATAAACCCCCTGCCAAGTCTAAATCAATACCCGTTAACATATAGCCTTTTTTGCTATTTTTTATGTAAAATGTATTTGAATTTCGAAACTCCTTGGACAATATATACAGATAATATATAGATGTCCATTGCTAAGTGTAAAGTAAACAATCCTAATTCAGTGCTAAGCGTGGAACAATCCAGGTACTTACATCACGTTTTATCTACTTCTGTAAAGAAAGAGATTATACGTGTCTCTCCCGTGTCTAGAAAATGTTACACATCGAATCTTCGTCGTCGACCAAAAAAAAAAAAAACTAGATGTGTCGCGTGTGACACGAATGCCCCCCCTACAGTGAAGTCTAATGAAGGAATTCGTAAGGGTGGTATGATTAACTGTGGCGTATCTAATAGACCAAATTGAGGTCGAATGTGGGCAAACCGTTTGCAGAGTATGAAACGGAAACGAAAAAATTTCTGATTTTTTTCTAAGTTCAAGAGGGCTAAACTCTGTCAAAAATCATCGGACCATTGACCAACTTCAAACTTTGACCTGGCAATATCCCATGACATATCCGATACCAATGTGAGTCCGAATATGGCAAACCGTTGCAGAGATAAGTGAACGGGAAACGAAAAATTTCTATTTTTTTCTAAGTTCAAGAGTGCCAAACTCTGTTCAAAAATTCATCGGGACCATGACCAACTTTGCCGAACCTTGACCTGCATATTCCCGTGGACGTATCATATACCAAAATTAGAGTGGAATGGGTTGCAACCGTTGCAGAGATTAATGACAGAAACGGAAAAATTCTATTTTTTCTAAGTTCAAGGAGGGGCTAACTCTGTCAAAAAAATCGGACCATGACCAAATTTCGAACTTTGACTGCAATATAACCCGTGACATAATCCATTATACCAAATTTTGAGTTGAATGTGTGCAACCGTTGCTAAGATAATGAACCGGGAAACAAAATGATGACAGAAATGACGGAAACCAGGTTTAACCTATATCGCCCCGGACATTTTATGGCTGGTGGGCATAATGAAAATACTTAATGGAAATTCAGCAAGTGCAAAGTTTTAAATCATTTAATATCTACAGTTACAACAATATGCTGAGAATAAAGATGAATGAAAATGAGCTTTGTAATTTCTGTTGGCGTAAAAACAGATTTCCAGTCCTTGTTCTGTGTTACTGTCAATAAAGCGAGACATTTAAACTTGTTTCTTACCAAGCTCAATCACTTGCACGCCTTAAAATCTCATTGCTCCGTACTGACAAACAGATGTGCAACAAAACAGGTACACCCCAAGATGTATTTCAACATGAAATAAGAAACTGAATATTAAATGGGTAATTAAATTTTTATAGAATCATAATTTTAACAGTAAAATTTGAAATCACAGAAAACATGATATTAGATTAGCTTGCACACACAAACACACATTTCCCAGTTTCCACATATGTGTCAATGAGATCTATTGCCCCCCCCCCCCCACTGCATCCGCCCCTCTAGATACACTAATAGGATCCGCCTTAACTAGATCACGCGAATACCACATGCTCCTCTAGATCCACTTTGACTGGATCCACCCCTCTAGATCACTCTTGGACTGAACCAGCCCCTCTAGATCACTTTGACTGGACCACCCCCCCCTCCAGCATCACTCTAATTTATCGTTCACTGTCCTCTAGCGACATGTCACATGACGTCTCGGTAATCTCCTCCTGAAATGTTCTCAGACGCTTCCTGTTTTGTTATTGTCATTGGCGCCATGGCGACCTGGAGTCCAGGACTTGTTTGTAGAGCATCAAACGTTTGTCACGGAAACGACAGCTGAATGGTGGGAGTGTGTGGTAGGAAAACTGGTATCAACGATCCTGTGAGACATGTCATAAATATACAAAAGTTCCAATCTCTTACAACACCAACATGTGAGACGAAATGTCACAATTATAGCAAAAGTTCCAATCTCTTAACCCAACCATAGTTGTGATTGTGATAGAGTGATCTTAGTTAATAAAAAATTTTTTTAAATTTTGCACGACAAAATATATGCTTAAAATTAAAGTATTTGATTTTATAAAAACCCCTAGATCACTCCTTTGTTTCCCAGGACCCTTACCTGCATGTACATACAAGTTGAACAACTAATAGCATACTGATTATGAACCCTAATCTGGGCGAGCGAACCGAACTAAGCCGGGTATTGGGGTACTTCTTAAATCAAGTACCCGGCGCATATAGTAATAAAAAATTTGAATTTCTACCGTAATAACATTTTTTTTTGGCACAGAAAAGGCTAATATTGTTACAAATTATGTTTATTAGTTAGAATATCTCAATTATATACATTTTGTTCAGCAATAATAGCCCACTATCGCTACTTACCTTCTCATGGATTACCGTCTCCATGGATACAATCGTGAGCCGGTGGCGCCTACCAAAATTTTCCAGCTCAGCTGACTCGCCCTATGTGGTGTGTGCGCAGATGCGGCTCACAATTAAGTGTTTCGCCGCATTACCCGGGTGCGCCAGGTTGTCAGAATCAAGTATGCTAATATCCAGCTATTACCTTAAGGCATATGTCAAAGGTCTTGTAGTGTTCTTAGACTTCATTGGTCGTGTTTTTTTTAAGCTGCTTTTGGTCAGTGGGTTTTACCGCCATAACTGAGTATTCTTTGTATTGACTTTGAGAAAGGACCATAGTGACTAAGACTATCTTTTAATGGACCTTCTAACAAGACATTTCCTTATTTTCTGGTAAGTAACTCATTACTAATTTTCCTTATTGGTAAATGTCAGTTAATATGTCTAGTCTATATAATTGCAAGTTTAATTAGATTCCTTTTTGCACTTCATATTAACTGAGAGAAAGGCTAGATATAGAGAGAACGATATGTTTCAGTTTAGCTCATTGATTTCATGAGTAGTCCATATGTATGATATGGTGACTCTAAGTGGAAAGGATAACACTTTAGAGCCCGGAAACCATTGCGTCTACAGACGGACGAACAACCTGATTCCAGTATGAAGATCTACAATCCAGCCAAAATACACAATTTATATGATGCAAATTAACAGGGTTTTTAATTTACAATATTATAAATTAGTTGATTATAAAAGCATTGAATATTTTTTATGTGTTAATTCACTATGGGTTAAATTATGATTGATCTTTTTTTTCACCCACAGATTACGGATTGTAAATCAGTGGTCCTACAGGATTTTAGAATCTACCTTAGCAGAACAAGTTACCACCGTCCCAGGACGTCACAGGCCATGCAGGAGTTACCCCCTTGTCCATCGACGGAATTCCAACATCAGTTGACAAAAATGACTCAGGTTTCAGTTCCGCATACATAAGAAAAAATATTGAGAAATTACTGTGGAAAAAACTTTGAAGAATATATATAGTAAAGATAGACTGATTTTTACGCGCAGTCAACGGCGGAAAGCAGGTCTAGGAGTCGGGTCACTCCGTCCGTCTGTTGTTCCGTCCGTCCCGAATAAGCCTGTCATCGGTAACTTCTTTGAAACTACCAACCAAATTCAACGAAACTTAGTATACATTAAGAAACATACATATGTAGTTTTGCATATTAGCAGGAAATTGATCTCTTAATTTACAGGATGTGTGTGCCCTTCAAACTTAGGAAAAATCTCATAAATGATCTTGTCATCACAACTCGCCACTGAAATACCTAACCCAAATTCAACGAAACTTATTATTTACAGTAAGAACATCATAATATTACGTGTTGCATATTAGCTAGGAAATATTGATCCTTCTAATTTTATGGAAGTAATGCACCTTCAACTTAGAAAAATTTGCAAAAATCTCATTAAATTGATCTTGTCATCGCAACTCCTTCTGAAACTATCCAACCAAATTCAATGAAACTATGGGTATATAGTAAGAACATTCTATGTAGTTGTGCATATTAGCAGGGAATATTGATCCTCTAAATTTTTATGGAAGTTATGCCCCTTCCAACTTTGATACAAAATTTGCAAAAATCTCATAAAATGACATGACCCTATTGAACTCACAATATTTTCAGAATCATCATATATTAGGCTTTAATATTCATTTCAGCTTATTTCAGAATTCCATATAGGTTTTTATGGGATTCAATACCATGCTGAACCGACAGAAACATTTTTTATTACAAATTTTATAAATGATATAATTGTAAGAGCACCAAATATTCGTCATGGGATTACATTTTGTTAATTTCGTTGGTAGCATAAATCAACGGAATTAAATCCATGAATGAATTTTTAAATCCAAACGGTTGATATTACGCAGCGGTCTGAAAATGACGAAATTTAAACTCTCGACGAAATTTTTTTGGGGAAGTTCAAAACAACGAAATTTAAACCTGACGAATATTTGTGTCTACTGTAGCTGTGAGCGACGCAGTCCAGACATTCATTAGGCTCACTTTTCATCCTCTTGATTATGAAAAATTGAATCATCATCATGAGTATCTGAACACTTGGCTCAGAGTGTTAGCAGGCAAGTAAACTCGTAGTCTAGTCTTAGGTGTATTTCTCCAAAAATGATGAAAAAAATTAACCCGTCCACCAGCCTAAAGTGTTTTTTATGGCAACATTGATGCTATCAGTGAGTTACGTGTGATACCATTTTAAATATCCTTGCATTTCCTCCACCAACAATTCAATTAGTTAGCGAATTATAGTTTTCAACTCAGAATGTAAGTATCTACATTCGTACTTGACCTATAAATATGCACAATGATATTTTAAAAGAAACAAAAAATGCCGTAGTCCCTTTGAACAATTCAATGAAATTCAATAAATTTCAATCAATATACAAGGCAGTTTCCTTGAGGTGACTCCTGATCTTTGAAAAAAATGTCTTCATTTTGTTCTTTGTTACATACGTACTGTAGAATAGAATTGTTTTTTCTCTTGTAGGCCCAGCTGCGAAACCTTTATCCCCGAGATGTGAGTTAGTACTGACGCCTAAAACCCGGGGTGGGGGAAGACCGAGTGTCGTCCAGTGTGGTGGCCGAATGACGTTCCCCTGGGCTAATGTACGCAGTGAAGTTCAGGACCACAAACAGAAGAAAAAGTCAGATTATTATCAGAATTCCCAGAAGTGCCAGTGTATACTTGCCAAATGCAGTGTAGGGACTACATGTTTAAAATTATCAGAATTCTAGAAAAAAAATAATTGTCCATCGTAGTCCAATTTTATTACAACCCTTTCCCCACCCCCACCCTCTTAATATAGGCTTACAAGCATAATGTTTTGTCAGGTAAAGTTGAGTTAGGGAATTTTTATATAGCATTCTGTGCGCAGCAGCGGCGACTCTCCTTCGGCGTCGTAGAGACGATGGCTGCACCAGGTTAAGCAAGGTTTTGGTTTTTGCATCTCCTTGTATTGGCTATGGAGGCCGATGCGGGAGTGGCAGTCTTTGCCACAAGGTTACATATGTGGGTTGTCTGTAGAGCGGATTTTGGTGGCGCCCTTCCTCAGGCAGGTCAGTGCGGTCCTAAGCTGCCAGACTGGCTCGGGTAAGGGGCAGTAACTACCAACAAAAAATATTAATGAAGCTAAGGATTCCTGTTTTAGGAGCGCTCAGCTCTACACCCAATCGATGCTTGGGGCTTTATCACATACTACCACCGTGGCGACTATGTCAACTGGTTATACTTCTAGCCAGGCTAGACTACAGGGTCTGGCCCCTAGACGTGTGGCATGCATGGTCCACCAACCTGCGGATATGCTGCTGGGCCCACGATCAGATCCCCAGCTAGGGTCAAAATAGCTTCACTGCCTGTGAATGACCCAGGAGAACCGCCCGGGAGAATCCAGCTGGGGAGTCACGCCAACAGAAAGCAGAATGTGGAACCAACTTAGGCAGTTGGTTTAACTTTGCGAAAACCTACTGGCAATTTCCTGCAGCTGCCGTAGTTAAAGTTAAACGTCTGTTGAATATCATAACTGATTTTGTTATTAATGCTATTTAAAGTTTGACAAGTCCATGTACAGTGAAACCTGTATTTCAATGGACATGCCGACCCTTATTTCATTTTCTATTCCATTCAAATTTAATCGGGTTTCAATACATGCTTTTCCAAACACACTATGCATTCTGACTAAACATTTGTCTCCGCGCATTTCGGAATAGGTATCAATGTATGCATTTGTTAATAAGGTAATTATTAAATTAGGGGAAATACAAACCAAGATTGTTGAGGACAAAGATATAGTATTTTTTTTATATTTCTTTATATCAGATTTCTATGTTATGTTCTTTTGATATTTTGCTTTAAGATTCTCTTGTGTGTTCCAGGTGTCGTGGACTGAAGCCCTCCGAACAATAGTCAACAACTGTTACAAACACCACGGAAGAGAAAGATCTGCTGCACGTTTTTGAGAGTTCAGAACAAAAGACAATGTTACAGACTATAAATAACCCGGAGGGACGATCTCTGTGATACAAATAGACACTACTCCCAATCAGGTGGTGACGTTTCAGGACGGTACACAGGCGACAGTGGTGCAACCGTGAGTTATCTCCCTTATAGTTTAATGTTTTATAGACTGATTATAGTGTTATTGATGGCCAACAAATCAAGTGCATGGCAAGTGCATGCAAACATTTATTTTCATATTAAAAAAATATCTTTGAAGATTTTTTTACAGTTTCAACAGTGACTGATATGTGAAAGTTAATCTGTATTTAATATTATGTAGTAAAATGTCTATCTGCATTTGTAGATACGTGCATTATTAATTTGCAATAGGCAACATCAGTTCAATCTCTCGTAAACTTGAAAAAATAATCATTCGTTAAATGTTTCCGTCGCAGGTGCTCAATGGTAGAGATCTTGTTCATGATCTGGAAGGTCGTGCGTCGAGCCCCATGCTGCCACCTGGCCCTCATCAAACCTAAGACGTGAAAAATAGGTAGTGATTGCTCCTTCGCCAAGACTCAGCATTTAGAAGTGAGAATCACGGGTCTTTCGGATTATGACCTTTAAAAACGGAGAGTCCCGTGTCGCAGCAGGTGTGGCACGGCTAAAAGAATTAACCCTCACTGCTAAAAGCATGAGTGCTAAGCAATAGGTCTAAATTTACAGCCCTTCACCGGCAATGGTGACGTCTTCAATATGTGTTGAAATATTCTCGATGGAACGAAAAACAACAGAATAATCAATTTAAATGTTTCCAATTTAAAATCCATGTAACCCCAGATGGTGCTTGTAATTGTAGGTCAATCAAGATGTACCGCAGCAGGAAGCAACGCATGCTGTCCAAACATTAGCCGATGTTGCTGTCAATCAACAGGAAGTAGTCACCATGTCTGGCATGCAGATGACCCCGGTCAGCGTTGAGATAAATTCGGAACTATTGGACATCGCATCGCTCATAAATGAGACGGACATATTGTCCGTTCTGGGGATGACCTCGGAGGGTCACAAGGTTAGGGGGCTTTGGTTGCTGTTTGTAATACATGTACATA
>CAJDSM010018818.1:0-16302 GCA_903981925.1 Ostrea lurida
TTTATAAGCGATAAATTTTCCTTATTGGCCGTTAGCTTTTTGGCCGCTAGCTTGACTTTAGTTCCTTTTTCTCGTGTAGCGGAAATGCTTTATGCACACTAGTTGCAGAGTCAAAGCGATGCAGTTATATAAACTGGTTTTCATCACTGATGCATGGAAACCACAAGTTGTAAAATAAAATGATCATTTTAGAAAGGAAAATTTTGTTGCGCGAAATGAAAATGTGAATTTAGTAAATTTGTATTAAATCTATGATTAAATCAGTACATTGTAAAGCATAATACTGATGCACCTAAACTGGCTTCCAGTGGAGTTCAGAAGCCAATACAAACTTTTATTGTACGTCTTCAGAGCGCTAAACAACTTGGCACCTGTATATCTCAAGGAGCTTATCAAGCCGTACAAACCTGCGAGATCCTTGCGCTCGGAATTAGCATATCTTCTTCAAGTTTAAAAAAACCGCACGTGATATTCGACAATATGCTGATATAGCTATTGTGATAGGTTTAAATACCTAGATAGCTAAAAATAGATATATAGCTAAATATAGTGATTTGCCTGGACTTGTGTAATGTTCATTTCATGTCACTTATTTTAAATGTTAATGTTGATTTCTTTTACCAACAGTGTGGAATACTAGTGTGAGCCCGACACCAGAAATGCACGCCCGGCGCAGTGCCCAGGACGTCTTGCGATGCGACGCCTGTAAAACCGACCCCCTACAGAGTCATTGCGAACTTTGTCGCATAAATCTCTGCGCTAGTTGTGTCAGTAAACACATCTCTGATTCGTCTAACAGACACAAAATTGTGCCTTTTACTCAAAAGAAGTCAACCCCTAACTACCAAGAATGTCTGAAACATGGCGATAAACACTGTGAACTTTACTGCGAGAAATGTGACGTTCCTGTCTGTTCTACCTGCGTCTCAAAAAAACACAGAGGGCACAATTTATGTGATGTTCTGGAAAAAATCGGCACTAAAACGCAAGCATTACAAAAAGATCTGGAGGAACTAGAGTCCAGAATATGTCCACGGTATGAAGAAATGGCGTCCGATGTCCAAATGGAGAAAGCCGGGCTACAAACGAATTACGAGAAATTAACAAGAGATGCCGACCAACAAGGAGAAATCTTACACCGCGAGGTCACCGCCATTGTCAACCAACGGAAATCCCACATCGCGGAGATAAAAACTAAACACATGGCTGCCTTAGATAAAAAACACAGGTATTAAACTGACGCACAGTATTACTGAAGTCCAACAATGGATTGTAAAGACTGGAGGGAGTATTAGAATCCAATGATATCTCTCTCACTCTAGCTAACAAATCTGAGATAAACGAGTTCAGAACGACTTGCCGCCTAAAGTCGGAGTACCTTTACCAGTTTCCTCCTGCAGAAATCCACCGAGCAGGCTCCGTCAAATTTTTGGGTCTTTGTCATCATTATCCATTAACACAGAAGAATATGGCGGCACAATGCCGTCAGCAGATCCTCCCGTCAAACCATTGATTGATGACCCGCGCTTCACCGCCACCATAAACACTGGGTATGATGAATACGATCTACGCAGTGTTAGCTGTCTGAGTGAAGAACAAGTTTGGACATGTGGGGGTAACAGCAAAACCATGAAGCTCTTCAACCTCCAGAGTGAACGACTGACATCAATAAAAACCAAGTCAGGGAAAGAACCATGGGACATAGCAGTGACGCAGGACGGAGATCTTGTTTATACTGACCCCGGTAATAAGACTATAAACCTAGTGAAGAATAAGAAGACACGTACCGTGATGACACTACAGGGGTGGAGACCTCGCGGTGTCTGCTCTACCGCCGCTAACCATCTCCTGGTTACCATGGTCAGTGATGATTACAAACAATCCAAAGTGGTGCGTTACTCTGGCTCCACAGCGACACAGACCATCCATTACGATGACCAGGACCATCCTCTCTATTCATCTGGTCTCACTAAATACATCAGTGAGAACAGAAACCTGGATATCTGTGTGGCTGACCGGTCAGCTAAAGCGATAGTGGTGGTCAATCAGTCAGGAACACTCCGATTCCGATACACTGGTCATCCATCTAATACCAGGGTATCATTTGATCCACGCGGTATCACTACAGACAGCCAGAGTCACATCCTGACAGCAGACTGTAACAATGGCCGTATCCACATCCTAGATCAGGACGGACAGTTCCTCCGCTACATTCACAACTTACTCTATTCATACGGTTTATGTGTGGACAGCAGAGACAAAAAAAAAAAAAAAAGGAGAAGAGGAGGTATTTGAGAGCCACCTCTTGCTGAACGAATCTATCCCGAAACCTCCTCTAACAATTACTAACTCTCACATAGAGACACGTAAAATTCCCCAAAAGATACTGAATTCCATCAATCACCAACAATAACCCTCATCAACAAACGAACAGAAATTCGGCGCATCGATCTACCACAGGACCACAATAGACAACCGTATCTGCCTATCGAACCCCCACTGCAGCGTGCCATGCTATAACAAATAAACCCTCGCAACTATCGAGTGCCCGTTACGTATCCAAAGAAAAATAACCCTCACTAAATCGTGCCCTTCCTATAAACAATAACCCTGTCTTCTAACATAACCCTCTCCTAAACAATAATCCCTCCATCGGCAGAGTGCCCTCCATCGTATAAGACAATAATCCTCATTGTGCCATGTTGTGAGGTCCTTCAAACTATTGTATTAGTACACTTGAAAAGTAAAATCAGACCAATCTATATATGGTGCAACCAAATCATTACCAACAATAGACAGCTCTTCTTACGTAATAAATACATCCCAGATCTAGGCATGAAACTCGAAGCATCAAAACACAGAGTTATTATTACCGTGTGAAAAGATGCTGGTAGTAAGAAACAAGGTGATGTGAGGAGGATTGTGGATTACAGTTCTTCTTTAAACAAGCAGTACGTTCTTGTTGAAATGTCCCCAGTCTCGGTAGCGAGACACCCAATTGTGCTTGGGTGCGAGACAGATGCCTTGGAAAAAAGGGGACGAAGGCAAGTGCGCGAGGGAGAGTATTTCTTGTCGGGGAAGACGCAGGACTTAAACCAGCAGTAGGGAGCATGTGGTTAACAAGGACTTGCCCAGTATCGGGCACCCTGGTACAGGTGAAGACCTTAACGGCAATCGCCTGGATAAATCAAGTTATACCAGTTGGGGAACAACGTTGTAAGCCCTTCCAATGAATAGAAAATTTATCAAATATGACGCCTGATAAAAATAATAAGTGAGTATTGGAATATGCACATTTAACTAGATAAGATAGATCGTCAATTAGGTCACTCACACACATAACGTAAATTAAGCAATCTTCGACGAGTGGCGATGAGTCTTAATATGATGGAATAAATTACAGAAGAACGTATGGAGAAATGATTCTGATCACAGGGAGAAGACCTGGACCTCAGACAAATAGTAATCACACACATGAAGAGGGTTAAAATAAAATATCTATGAAAGAGAGATAATAATCATGTCAAGCAGCATCCAAACATGGAAGCCATAATAACCAAAACACCTTCGATCTATTTAAAAGATGACCGCGGAAGCAGTCGGGTCCCTATGTGGAGAATCTCAAGTTAATTCTGCGAAGATTCTCACAATACTTTTGCTGTAAACATTTCCCAACAACTTCAAATGTGATCCAATTTGAACTCAACAAAAATTAATTTCGAAGACATAATATACGCACAAGACTATGGCCTTCTTCAAAACATCAAAAGTGACAATAAAAAACTAAGACGTCTGTCATGCAGTAACGATTAAATGGAGTAAAATAGTGATCTGTTCTAAATACTAGTATCGGTTAGCTGTATAGCAGAGAAATCATCAACTTTGAGCAGATGATACCTGAATATCCAACTAAAATTCACAGAAAGGCCCCTGTCAGCCTCTACATGGAATGGAAAAAACGAATATCTTGACCTTGAGTTGCAACACAAGGTCATAAGTGAAATAATCCGATAACTCGCCAATGTCGAGGAATTTAACACATAAATTAACAGTCTCAGTTAGCTACAAAAGGGTTGTAGTTAGTCCATGTAACTTTATGTGTAATCTTATGGCCAAGGAATAGTATATCAAAAGAATTTACGACAGCTAAACATTAATGGAAGCTAAGTGTAGTGAGGAATAAAATCGGCAAAATTAATATCATAGAAGTCACCTAAAAAATGTTATGAAGAAATCTCCCTGTTTACGCCGTAAACCCATAGCAAATCTAGCTAGACCGACAAGTACACTAACCAGTGAGGTGATCTAGCTTGATGACATTCCACAAAATCAAAGGACAAAATACTAGATACCAGCTGAACTGAATTTAGTATCTTCATTTTATTTCCATATTGTGCACGCTAATTTACTATTTCAATCATATTCCCTCATAAAACAAATCATCACTTTGCCGATTTAACTTCATAAATAGCTCACTCCACATGTGACCTTGTAAGTGACCTTGGACTCTTGCTACATTACACAAACGTGGCCTCGCGCGGTACTATGCGCAGCAACCCCGGGAGAACAGGGAGGAATCACTACCCTCAAAGGGACCAAACAAAAGGACTTTTATGTTAAGCATTTTCCCGCTTTCCAGGATTTTGTGAGTTGTATGAATCAGCTTGTTCATCCTTCCACGCTCTGTAATGGGTGGACCCCCCAGCCGTGCACTTATCTCAGACGTGATGCACACATCCCACCCGAGACCTTGGAATACAAGAGAAATATAAAAATTGTCTGGATAGATACACACGGTGATGTTGAAATGTAATAGTAACCTACGGACACACAAGCCCAAACAAAAGACGAGTGCCATTGCGATTACTCGTACATCCTAGAACCTTGCTTGCAGTTAACACCGAAAAGATATAGAATGACTATGATAAAAACTACAGACTGTGTAATAGGGCCTACCCCGCCCCCCCCATTAGCATGTATACCACCAGTAACACACATAAAACCGAGATATAGTAACACATCAAAGCGTTGAATCAGAACTCCACCAAGATCAGCTACGTTTATTTGGGAGATAGAACACACGCCACCGCCAGAACTCAACTCATACACGGCGGTGCACTAGGTATACATCTGGAGACTATTACTTACATCCTACGCCGTTGGAAAACCAAGACATACCTAATCAATCAGTCATCGAATATACCATATAACGTCTAAAAAATTGCAGATAGCTTACTACCGCCCGAACCCACCGCGAGTATTGGAGCTCCATCCTTTCAACCGTCGCAGCATGACACCCCACCAACTACACTGACTGCTCAACACAACAGACCGGGGCACAATAGTTTTCACGTCAAATAGAATCTTCCTCGGATGAAGCCTCTCAATTCCGACGTTCTAACCCGACGCTTGTAAACTAGATAGGCTCGAATTCTGATTAAGTTGCTACAACATATGCGTGCTAGACTAAGAAGCTCGACACCGCAGCCAGTGATTTAATCTCCGCTTACACGTAAGATTCAATGAAAAAACACTAACATCATCGCCTCACGACAATAGACAAGCACCATCAGATACCCCGAATATGTCTCGACAATTTAATACACAACTGTGGTAAATAGCAGGTCCCGCCCTAGTATCCCAAATCCAATCACACCACCTAAGATGCCGGGGGCCCATAATGTGGTTACACTCGCGAGTTCAGTCGATCACCAGTATAAGAAGACACTGAAAACAAAAAATAGTTCGGCATCAGAAAACTGTCTGAATACACATACAACTTAGATTAAGCGTATATAGAGCCCCCCACTGCCCAATTACGGAGAACAGCCTCGCAGTCTATCCCGGCACACTTCCTCTTTCACCTTCAACACCCTTAGAACAACGGACAAAAGAAATAGTATAAAGGGGACCAACTAGATAAAGGCGAATTGGAATCCTCGATAATACAAATTAGCAGCCAGCGTGTATATAGAAGGACCCCACAGCTCCCACTCAAGCAACCAGACTCGTGAACATGATTACCGTTACCGTCATATCCTAAGACCTTAAGAGCAGAGGAGTGAGCACGAAGACGTTAAATGTCCTAAGCATAAGAGCAGAGGCCCAATATGGACGTAATGTGAGGAGCCAGGGGCGCAAGTGAGACACCTCCCAAACCCCGCAAAACCGACCCACATCCAACAGATACGCCCCATTGTCCAGGTTTATCCACACGCCTAGCCTGAAAGGTGACATATCAATAATGATCTTTGATGAACTACATCAAGAATTTGTGAATAATAAGCCAGCACACCGCCCCCCATCGCAAAACACTCTCAATCACTCATCCACCAGTCAGGATTACACGCAAAGGTGGCTTCACCCACAAACCAATGGTCACCTATAACTAGACACATAGAATACATCAAGAATATCGTCTTTAGATTGACATAAGCAACCAGCGGATGGAAAAACACCTATATAACTCTTGCACAATCGCATATTCTATCTTTGAAAGTGTCGTGGCAAAGAAGCTACAACAAGCAGCTTTATAACTCCCCAAATGAACCATCATTAGTAAGAAGCCTAGTAGTTCAGGTAATTATGTTAGAAAAAATATATTGAGCCCAAGTTCTAACAAATACTAATCGACAACTCAGATTTAATCTCAGAGAACGTCAATGTTAGACCAGAGAAAAAGCCATTTGAGATATCTGATAGACCGGAACTTTTAAAAGAAGAAATAATAAGATGGTGCAAATACGGTAACACAAAAATAACTAAAAATAAAAAAGATTCGGGGGACCTCTGAATCCAACCTATTAATAATCATCCAAATATACACAAATAATTTCGAATGATATGCGAGTTGAAAATGCCACAAATTAAAACAGAAAGTTTAATGTACTTAATCCCATATTAGAATAAACAATGCAGCCTCCAAAACACGTTTTTAATAAATCAAAAAGTAAGGTCCAAATGTTCTAATAAAATCTTTTACCCCAAGGTATTCTCTAGATTTCCCCTCAAAGATATATAATGACATATTGATGAACCATCGTTCACCATCATAACAAAATAAGTTAGCGGGGTCCCCTCCGCCCAAAATGAGTCTCGTAGATCTCCAAATTGTAAACACCCGAACCCCAAGCATAAAGTATAACACCTGGGTATGAATAAAGAACCAATAGTAGGTTTGTCATAACAATCAAAGTGATTAGCCACCAAGATTGCCCCACATATAAATTAAAGTACCGAAAAACAACACGCAGAAAGAAAATCCTACCCAATATTAATAACCTGAAAGCACTCTGGCCCAACAGTTAAATTGAGAAGCCCATGAAATCAGAAATTATAAAGCTGAATATGAGACCAATGATCAACCCTCAATCTACGACACCACTGCTCTGGCCCGGAGATTATGATCGCAATACAACACACAATCTACTCTAAGACCATACCGTTGTGGAACCAATCGTGCGCTTCCTCTGGCCGCTTGAATATGCCTCATGGCAATGAATACGAGCCACAAACTCCCCTCTAGTAGCGCATGACATACACCGAACAAGTCAAGGTTAGGATTACGTCCACACATGTTGTGTAGCGCCAACCTAAAAGGAAACACAAAAAGTAAATATGACCATGAAGGGCTAGGCTATTCCATCGTAGCTGCACCTACGTTCGGGATAGAATAACCAAGGTAAAACCTGAGAAAAGAAAACCGGAAATGTAAGATAATAATTGACAAAGAAGGGAAATATGTAGATTAATCTCCGACAATACGAAGGGAGTGACAAACCACGTCAATCGGATAGAACCGGAATCTGTCTAAAGGAACCGGCGAACATATTAAAGCAGTATAGGAGTATGAAAGACTTCCACGGGTAAAATACAACACTTCCAACGGTCTGTAAGAAACGTAACCTAAAAAGAAACCGTGAAATAAAATTAAACAGAGAGTATATCTAACAACGTCACCCAACACTGTCTGCGAAGTAGAAAACCTGAACACCTATATTCATAAGCCAAAATCCAAAAATATTGTTAAAACATATGAGGATAAAAATACCTCAGTCCAGTGAACAGCGACGATTGCAAGCCTAGAAAACCTAATGGAACTATCTAAAAACAATTGACAGGTAAACTCAGAATATATAAACTATACAGATACATTCAAGAATGGCAACTAAAATTCATTAGGTAGAGAACAATGGATTAGCTCACAAACAGAGCAAACCAAGAAATACCATAACGGTTTAATTAACCGAGCAGGACGTATAGATAGCATAACTCCAACAACCTCTAACCTTCACATAAAGATACATCACTCACAACACTTACGAAACCGGTCCAAAAAACACAAACTATACAAAATGCTACAAGACCTAGCAATGAAGTCGAAAATGATAAAACACCAAAAAATTATATGATATAATTCCAAAAGTCATACGAAAGAATAGAAAGTACGAGTATTCATAGATTAATCTTGAGTGTCCTAAGCTAGACACATAGGTCCACAGTAAATACGAGGGCTATAAATACGTCAGCTGATGATGAATCATGTCATTACATTAACTTCATAATCCTACCATGGTTAGTGTGGAGTAAACACTTACACTTTACATTGGATTAAATGTTACACGTGCTCTTTCAATACTTAAATCCCTTCCAACCTTTTTATGAGGGACCGGGGGGAAGGGCGTATGAGCTAACTGGTACCTCCCTACCCCAGTGACGCTCTGGCAGTTACAGTAATCTAGTACAGGTAACAGACACACGTCCGCCTATCCCCCAGGCGCTGAGGCACACACTGAAACAACCCAAGAATTTCCGATCATTCGGACCGTAAAACTCTCCACCAGAGCGTTTCTTATCCACTACCCGATGTGATCGCCTCACCGTAGAATAGAAGAAACCAAAATTATTAACTTGAGAATGCAGACAAACGCAATATGTTCTTTCCCACCAATCCCAAGTCACAAGTCATCAATGGCAATAAAATTTCATGCAAAAGATATCATCTTTGCACATCCAACTCGGTTTAGAATGCCCGCTTGCACGAGAAACAGGATACAAATATAAAATAAAACGACGAAAAAAAACATCAAACGAAATAGAATTTCTTAGTAAGTCTTAATACAAATTGCCATGTGAGAATATTTGGTCGTAAAAAATTGCATCATAATTTTATTAAACTATGCAGTATCTTTAATTCTATTGTCAAAACATTGAAATAGTAAGTCCGCCACCCACTCTGAATTAAAGTCACAGCATCGTACAAGATATCACGCAATTGATTCACCCAAGCAAGTAACACATTAGAAACTTCAATCCAGTCAGATACCAACTTTATTTTATATATCATCCATTACTACTATCCACACAGGTGTTTCTATTCTGTATATAACTTGTTCAATAAAAATTTGATATTTTTTAAAATCTCAGAACTAAAGATATTTATATTTTTTTTAGAAATAAGTATGGGTGGAATTATAGTTATCTCAAGTTATTACGCTCTGGACACAGCATCCAACATCATCTTTAATAGTGGCTTTTAATATCAAAAGTATAACCTAAATAGCAAATCATAATTTTTTACACTTTATACAACATTGGGCGTGTGTTCAAATTTCAGAATTGGTCGTTATTCTTAAGTATTCAGTCATCCTAATGTGGCACAGCATACTAATTCTGAATCCTTAATTCCAAGGTGTATAGACTCGCAGCTAATTAACTGATGCATGGGTTCAATCTAACTCCAACTGGCACTCTGTCCATAAGGCATGACCTTTCAATTAATAACACCTACTTAAGCACAAGTGTGGTACTTTTCTCTCTGAGGCCACCAGAGGTCTGATCTTGACATTTGGTAAACTGAATCATTTCGCCTATGCACTGATTTGCGCTTCCCCAAGATACCCGCTGGACTTACCTTATGTAATCTGTGGCAGCCTTCTATCTTCTGATCTTACAACGTGATGAATTCACATTGGGTTTGAGAATCATTAAGTGCGACTAAGTTACCCGTAGAAACTACAAAACCTTGAAATTAATAATATACAAACAAAGTTCTAATTTTAAGGTTTACCCCAAACAGCACTTAACATAGAAAGTAACTGAAAAATAAAGGCTGAAAACTTATATGGGGACTAAACCGATCCTCATGCAAGAGAAATAAGATCGAAAGAGACATTTTACGATGCACTATCGTCTCATTAAGAGGACATGTTAGCTGCCTGAGCTAGAGAGATGAGTCTTGATAAGATTAAGGGAATAATCCTCAAAATATTTTCCTCAAAAGTCAAATGGCTGCTTTAGTGTATTCACATAGGACTTTACCATAACTCTCTAACTGATAAAATATAAGCATCTAATGATTCGTCGGTGCAGGGCTTCGTGACACTACAACTATGTAACTTTCATATCTAGGAGATATCATTAGAATCAAAGTACATCTTCGAAATATTCGATACACTGAGAGATAAACAGTTGAGATGATAATGTACGTGGTAATGACTAGCCCAAAGCTAGGCACCAGAAAAAGATTCCAACAAATCCTTAACCTAGAGGCAAGCAATGCTTGGCGCAAGGTCCACTTGGTGTCAAAAAGATTGAGGTGATGGTCAACTGCAAAAAAGTCAGCGTAGAGAGTATCCATCCAAATAGTGAGAGGGAGTAACCATCTCGCAGTAAGAAGAAATTTCGTGAAATTAACACATGCAAAAAACATTGAGATGCGAGAGTCTATCAAGCAAAACTAGTTTTTCTTTGTTTCTTATGGGCTAAACAGAGTAAAGGGTAAGGTGCGTGGGCGCGGAGGGATATCCCCCCCCGGGCTCGAGAATAAAAAAAAAAAGAAGCTTGGTGAGGGGGCGATGGTCAGCAAAAGTGCATATGTGGCCTCATGTCGATGTATACTCATTATCACACCTCTATAAAACCAAAGTATATACATGTATAGAGAAGCTTACATACTAAAAACACCCCATATCCCGCTAAGGCAGAACAGCCCATACGAGGGGACGGCCGATGAATAGAGCCACCCAATTCCACGCTTGTATAGCCCTTGTAAGATAATAGAGATATTTAGTCAGTATAATAACTAGTTCGATCATAATACTCGCAAAGCTCTATAAAACATAAAGACCGCTGGTCAATAGGCAAGGCATCTATATCACCCACACACAGGCCTGCGCTCTTCCCCATTGACGATTTCTCACTATTTAATGTGAAAGATAGGTTAGAGATACCATTAGACATTTTTGCAACTGCGAGCGTGCAAGAAAATGATATAAGTCACTTTATTTAGAAATTTTTATTGCGAGAGATAGACTGGCCTATTTGCAAATATGTGGTGATTCCTGAGCGATGTTCAAAACAACTTCATCGACCAATGCACGATTTCTGAGTAAATAGATCAGCTCACAGGCCTCATCAAGCTCACTTCTGTAGATAATAACATGAAATTGCACTATATGGGTAAAAATCAATATTATAAATAGATCCAGTCGATATGAGAAAGCTGGTCAAAAAAAATAAAAAACGGAGGTGAAATTTGTCAATGTCGGATGCTAAGCAATACTTGGGTACCAGCAAATTGGTCTAGTAGTAATCCATTTTCTAACGTTTAAGATGTTAGTGTTCGAACTGATATAATAGTCCTAACACTCTGCTACTCAACACAGCAAAAAAAAAAAATATGTGTGTGTACCTCCTATAACGCAAGAAATGGAAGAAATAAGAGCGTCAGGGAGTAGGTGACTTTGATTTTTGCTGAGTTGTATAATATAATTTTATATCGACGTATGAATTTATAATAATAATCGTTTTTATTTTTATTTTATTAGATTTAATGATGTATGACTCCAGTAGCGAGTTGTATTCTTAGTCTGCAATCGTGAGGCCTGGATTAGTTTTCAGAAGAATCATCAACAACCAAAACAAATACAACCAAGCTTGAGATTCCCGAAATCCCCAGCCACGCTAGCAACTCCATCAAGCGAGAGACCTTGAACCATCTCCCAAATGCTTCAAGAGAACTGGCACAAGACAGCTGTAGCACGACATAGTGACATTCACATCCAAGTAAGTCTGAAACAAACAAGCCAATATTTGATATAACAACTGAAACTCGACTACTGACGCTGGAATGAAAACCTATCCCAATCATCTCCAAAAACTTAAGAAGCTAAAGTGAGCCTCGAAATCTAATTATTCCCAAAGTATGTCATGTATCGCGTGCCCTCGTAATTCCCGTGCGCTACACGAAAAGAAGAATTCATGGGACAGTTGGTCCTACAAAAATAACTTTTTATAAGCAGGAGTAAGTTCCAATACTCAGCATTCCAACCAACTAACTAAAGGGTACCTAACGGGAGAACAGACATAGTAAATATCTCACAATCGGAAATGATAGAGAGGGACCATTCAGTACGAGCATCCAAACGCAATTGTTTCTCTTTAGACGCAATAAAGGGAATAGGGAGTTTTGCACTATACTATAATGAATGGTTTAGGATGCTCTATAATACAACGACGCGGCACTACATTATATTTGGAGAATGACTTATATGTAGCAAAAGATAAAAGTCTTCAACTTCAGTAGGAGCGGGCGTTATATAAAACGACCTGTGTCACAAACGGCAAACTCATGTTTATAAAGTAGCATCTCTAAAAAATTTGGTAAGACGCCAGAATCCCACCAAAAGGCTCAGGAGGTGGTATACATACCAACTGTTAAAGGGGGGCTATCACACGAAAAAGTTGGGTTTTTTAATTTCCCTTCTACAGACAAAGAAGGACCTGGTCATTTGCCGCGGTCAAAAAAGTTCGGTTGCATGCCTTATAAAAATAATCATCAGGATCGAGACTTGTTTCCTGAGCGCGAGTAGATAGAAAAATTCACGGCCAAAGGGAAGGATACTCTGCTGGGGGCTCCTCTCCCTTTACCTTGCGATATTTATATGACCATTACACCAAACCTAAGATTACTTCGCTAGATGCGTTTTAGGACTGTAACCAGTGACACAAGGCAACGAGAACAGTAATTAGATAGGGTCATAAACAAAAATCCCATTTAGAAAGGGTCCGAATCCATGTCACGTATTATATAATGATGATTAACACCTAAATGGCAGCATACGGAGATTGGAAGGTCGAATCATATATTGTAATATATCTGCTGATGTCATCTAAACAACACAACTCACGAACCCTGCCGTTCGTAATAAAAATCAAACAAAGTGTAAGGTGTTCTTAGTTCTTACATATATCTAGTCGGAACTTGATGTTAATGCACCACCGCATCAAGAGTTACTAACAGTGAATGATATGCGCAAAAGTCAAATTGATAGACAACAATCCTAACTATGCAAATTTCCTGTCCTTGTAACACCTAACTCCGAGAATTATTAGCCCACATCTCAGGGGCGTAAACATCTTCGAGGAAGGCCATGAGATAACTTATGGACCTGTAAGATGACAGTTAGGCTATTGTCAGTTATCTCCACGACTAAGATACTCACGAAATGACAAAATATAGATGATATCTCACACCAAATGTGAGATAATAGCCGATTCTAAAGCAGTGTAAAATTGAAATATATCCAAATCTACATCGACGTCTCATTTTGCACCTCTTAATTCCATTGATAGGCGAGCCTGACGTCGTCTTGTTACGGATTGGCATTGCGTTTCGCGCTTAGCTTATTCTTTCGATCAATACAGCATATATCAAGCTCGTTGTAGTGCATTAAGCAGCCTCTGTCTCCAGTAGTTGGTGGTTATAGTTGCCGAGAAACAAAAGAACTTTAATTCTGAATCTCGACAACACATAGAAACACATGAAATTAAAAAAAATAACTTATAAAACTTCACAAAAAACAAAAATTTAAATATTGACCCTAACATAAAAAAACATAACACTAAAAATAACAGAAAGCCTTTAACCTAACGCTTTTCCACGAAAAACTCTCAAGAATCTATAAGGAACACACACAGTAGAATTTTACTTGCCTTTTTTCTTGCGTGACGTTCAATACAAGATCAAAGCAAGTCAGACAAGATTCCCAATCTAGCTAAATTAAGGAGTACATCAGGAGAGGACTAGAAAGTTGCATGCCATTTCAAACGCATAGTGGAAAAATTCATACTCATCACTAAATGAACGGCCATTCAGAAGATTGATAGTTGGCTCCATGTACCTTACACATAGGATTTATCATGAATAAGAATGGTGACAAACTTCCAAGGGGAGGTCAGATGGTCTCCAATATATTGTCTTGTGCAGAGCTAGCAGTATCCATAGAAATGAACAATACCGCCAGTCAAGCTTGGTTCCATTCAAGGACACACGGAGAGGTGAAGTTACAATATAAAGGTCTCATCATCCCCACGATGCCTTCTTTACCTTTTTAACAAAATATTTGATTTGTAGTTAAGTATGGCCAATGGTAAAGTTTTTGCATAAAAGTAACTGCCTCCAAAAACTATATTGTTATAAGGATGCGTTGTGAACATCAAAGTTCAGGTTAAGGTCAAATCCATTATAACATTGAACTTGGTGGCTCCTATGCTGTATATTATAAGTGCGATCACCCAGGATTAGTGATCGATTAATAAAACAAACCTACACAATGTGTAACCCTAACACGTCAACAGATCCTCAGCAATCTTCCATATTCCAATTGCGAAGACAGCCGTTAGTGGCAACAGTGAAAAAAATAAGTAATTTTCACGATTCACATAACAGGAACTGTAAACAACCCAAAATAAATACAGAACGCCTGTATCAAAAATGCAATCTTTGCCAAAACACACCCCATTAAATGATCGGATGCATTGCCGGGGAGAGCATTAAAAGAAGTAATTCACAGCATAATCACGAGGAGAGAGTCTGCACCTAAGGCAACCAATAGTCACCCAAACACTCTACTTGTCATGTTCGAAGGATAGAGACTCATAGTACAACAAGATCACCATAACAAAATAGTAATCGAATTCGGCCGAATTGACTATTTTTATGACACCAACCAACTGCCTGATATAAAAGCGTTGACGAGTTGCTTGATAAATACCACAAAAAAGACACGAACCCAACTCCAGTCAAAAATAGTCGAGAAATATTGACTATAACTGTCACATCTAATAACAAGAGAATAGTACGCCTCAAACTTACATCCAGTGTCACGACCGGAGCTAAGTTAAAACTACAAGTGTCCAAAACTAAAAAACAAGGTACGGAACCATCATATACAGCGGACGGGAGCATACCACGAATATTCAACACCACTCCATGTGCCGATAGACGCCCTGCTTAATGCGAAAATATGTGTAGGGAAATATACATAAGCATAACAAAAAGAATAGTCAGTTAATGGAGTTCAATGTTGCACAAAGCAAAGCTATTGCATAAATTAACCAAAAGATATTTATCAGACACAGCACTCAACAAAAAGCAGTTGGGTATACATATATATAAAATAGCTAAAAAATGTACGAGCCTCACACACTTGATAGTTGAAGGAGAAATATACCATCATTAAAACTAATTTTCACGCCATCTCTAAAGTTATGGCTCAAACTTGCCTAGGATCAAGGGACTCTACACAGCACAAAAATACCTTGCCCGCACACATGATCTAAGCGTGAACCACTCGCCCAAACCCTGCGGACTGGTAGATTGAGGACAGCGTGGACTTCTCACAGCTTTCTCGTTGCGTTTTTATGTGCTCCAATTTAATTGATTATGTACTTTGTTAACGACTTTTCCTTACTGGCCCCACCTACCCAAGAGATCATGAGTTGAACAGATGAATCTCGACACTACTATAGGAAGAGTTTCGTTCGGGTCCAGGTTTTGAGAAAAAATTTAAATGACACTCACCTGTTTGTGGCTGGTTGTGCGAAACGATTTCCTGGACTGACGGACAGACGGACGGACGGACAGAGTCAAACTAAGTCCCGACGTCGTGGGTAGGGGACTAATAAAACACAGATGTAATTGTCTTATCTCTGACTGACCAATATAACACGGCCCCAAATCTACTGTGCATATCCCAGTGTTTGTTGACACACAGTCTTCCAACACGGCTAATGTCACCAAACAGCGCTGTAATTTAACAGTGTTTGAGACGTAACTGTGACACGGTAAGTATGCGTTTGTTTGATGGAATCGATAGCCTGTAATGTACCGGTGTTGGTAGATGTAATTAACAGTTGGGTAGAATAGTGGAATTAAGCAGTCGGGAGATAT
This sequence comes from Ostrea lurida, assembly GCA_903981925.1. Classification (NCBI taxonomy): domain Eukaryota; kingdom Metazoa; phylum Mollusca; class Bivalvia; order Ostreida; family Ostreidae; genus Ostrea; species Ostrea lurida. Next base: position 16,235 of record CAJDSM010018818.1, read on the forward strand.
AACTGTTATTTCCTTAGAATGGATTCTTCTTTACTTAGCAGTGTTCACTAACTTCAGCCACAAACAGA
>CAJDSM010018820.1:3782-15236 GCA_903981925.1 Ostrea lurida
CCACAGAATTTAAGGTGGAGTCAAATCCCAATTTTGCGTTCATTTAACAGGAAGTTGTGTTAGAATTTTCCGTATCATAGCATTGGGAAATTTAAAATGTAACCTATCGCCAATCCAATAGCATCTCAGAGGACCCATTTAATAAGAAAAATATTAGATTGTTCCATTCTTTAGCCGTCCAAGGCATAAGTGTTGGTGCTACCTGCTGGGGAATGCATGCAAACAGATACCGTGGCAACGTTACATCCATGCTGCAAAACCTAGAGTGGGCGTCTTTAGAAGTGCGCCGAACAAGATCCAGGCTCATCATGTTCTTCAAGATCATACATGACATAATTGACATCCAACCATCGGCCTACATAACATCTGGCGATACCAGAAGGGGGAGCAACTAGTACCGTCAATTACCAACTCAGAAATATTCAATTTTTCCAAGGACGATGCTCTACCCACAGAGATGACTCAGACCACCACTATGTAGGACTATAGAATGCAGCTAACTAAGATCTTGACCAAGAGAGTGTTTTTTACTGTTATATTCTGATTTTAATGTAAATACTGCCTAAGGGTTTTATCTGTCTCTCGAGATGCGCCAGTGCATACATACACTCTGTATTAAAGAGTCTTGCACTTGATGTGGAAGAAGAATATCTTCAACGCCTAGTTTCATTGGGTACTTTGGAGTGAATTATCTCGAACGGACACGAAATAAACAAACAAACAAAAAAAAAGCAGCTTCACCCATCATAGAATGGAGTGGCGGGGTGTTTATATCATTGGCTTTGTAGATCTACAATACACCGTACCTTTCATGATAACAATAGACATATAAGTAACGATGTCTACTCTGTCTGAATGGATTTGTAACACTTCAGTGCCTTTATTTGTCAAATACCCTAAGGTTGTATTTTGTCGCATTGAAGAGACTGATTCAATAAATTGTGATGACCTGAATCAAGTTAGATATCTTATATAGGAATTCTAGACTTGTCATCCACACTAACAAGATTCATTCGCCGAGGTCCATCGTTTATTAACTGCAGGTCCACAATGAATTGAAGTAAAAAAGCGATGGATGGACACAAAAGATATGTAGGACACATCTACATATACATATATATACATATATATACACACACACACATATATATATATATAAAATTACTTAATGTACTGATAGTCGGTTACTGTATTGAAAAACAAAACAAAACATAAAAAACAAAACAAGCCTCGCTAGCTCACCAGAGAGACAGTACAAATTTCCTTTTAAACTGTCCGCTACACTAATTTAATACAAAATCCCTTCGCTTTCAATTGTTTGGAATATCAAAACTTGGTTTGAAATTATGAAGAGTTATCATGGATATAGCATTCAAAACAAACAACGATGGAATGATTATGAAGAGTGTACCTTAATTTTGGCTGTTGTTGGGGCCGCTTCCGGATTACTACGCGCAGAGCAGACCATACCTATAGCCGAGCCATATTTTGCGCTATGCTACCCGGCTAATAAACACCCAATTTAAAGGGACATGAATTTTGAGCAAAATCTTATATTTGGATTTTTAATGTTTATAATTCTTAACTAAGTTATTTCTAATGGTCAGAAAAAATTGAATGTCAGCTGTTGAGTTACAAAAGAGAAACAACACTCATAATCATTTGTTATGTAAACAAATTTCGTGTTTTGTTTAAGTTTACGTAAAGGTTGATTCTCAGAAAACACCACGTTTAAAACAAAATGTGATGTGAGTAACACTGGAAATTGTGTTCAGAATGAAATTGTAATTTAAAAAAAAAATCTGCTTTAAACGGAACGTATATATAGGTAAGCAAAAGCATGACACGGGCTTTGTTTACATAGCGGCGAATTGGAAGAGCTGTGCATATCTCTCTTGTAACTCAACAAATGACGTTCAAATTTTTGCTGATAATTAGATATAAGATAATTAAGCATTTGAAACATTAAAAATGCAAATAGAATTTAGCTCAAAACATGTCCATGTCCCTTTAAACCCTTTCATCTACCGCAAAGATAATGTCGCCGTATTTCTTTGAACATTAGAAATAAATCAGTCACACCAGAGAAAATTTAGCAAAAATCGGATTTAAGGTTGAGACTTATTGGCAAACAAAAAAGGAGAATTTGTTCATTAACTATTATGGGATAAAAACCAAAAAAAAAAAAAAAACAAAAAAACAACAACAAAAAAAACCCCATAAATAAATAAATAAACTTGCCTTCGACCTTACATATAGATCATGTCCTATCAAATAACAATCATAATTTCACATTATGTCCATTTTTATCATACGAAGCATAATTTCGTTTCAAACTGTTACGGGGATAAAACAAAAAATTGCCCGTGTCTTCAACCTACTGATAGGATATATAACGATGTCTCTATCAATTAACAATCAATAATTTTTCACAGTTATGTCCATTTGATATATCCTGCACGAACTTGAAAATTAACGGAAGCCACATATCTGTGACAGATGTGGCTTCATATTTGGATATTTTACTTAATATTTGACTCTAATGGCAAGACTGACAAACTACATTATATGATAAGCGTGATAACTTTTGACTTTGCAATTGCCAACACTTTCCTTTTTATATGTATTAATGTACCACTATCACCTGCTTATTGGTGTGTATGTCTCTTCTGTTGATTCGATACACAAGGGCATGCCATACGTATGATGATTTTTAAAGCGAGCCAACTACTAACTTACCAAAGTTTGATGTTGCAGAGTTTAACGAATCTCGTTTAAAGTTCATCATTTCGCAAATTTACGGTCGCTATAATGGACCTTGTTTTGCGATTACAAAATTATCACTAGGTCATGTTTCATCACCCTTTGTTAGGCTGTTCATATTCATTACTAGATTTGACGACGGGTAACTCCGTTACTTTGTTTCGGACTATAGTGTCACGGCGGGTGTGGACGGTTAGCAGAGGATGCTTACTCCTCCATGGCACCTGATCCTGCCTTCGCTTTTGTCGAAGGTCCGTGATGCCCTACACTCGATTTTGTATATGTTTTTTGGATTATGATTACGTTTGACACAATGTTAACTTCGCCTTTTTGTATTGTTCCGTTTACCTGATCAAGACTATGGGCTCACGGCGGGTGTGACCGGTCAACAGGGGATGCTTACTCCTCCTAGGCACCTGATCCCATCTCTGGTGTGTCCAGGGGTCCGTGTTTGCCCAACTCTTGTTTTTGTATATTTATTTAGGACTTGCGAGATTGATCACTGTTCGTTAACTTTACCTTTACATTACATTAGTAACTAATTTCATCTGTGATTGATAGTTGCTCTGAATGTGAAGGCAAATATAACGAACAGTGATCAAGCTCGTAAGTCCTAAATAGAATACAAAAACAAGAGTTGGGCAATCACGGCCCCCTGGACATACCAGAGGTGGGATCAGGTGCCTAGAAGGAGTAAGTATCCCCTGTTGACCAGTCACACCCGCCGTGAGCCCATAGTTTTGATCAGGTAAACGGAACAATCCGTAGTCAAATCAGTGTGTGAATAACGGCCTAACAATGGTTATGAAACACATCAGACAGCATTTGACTCAATGGCAGGTCATATTGGTAAACTATATTGTTATAACCACCATAGAATTTACGAAATTGATATCCAGCGAACATTGATATCCAAAACCTGCATGCACATGGACCTTTAGAAGCTGTAAATTCTTTGGAAATTAACATAATTGTTATTCAATTGTTTACCATTAACCAACAGGAGGTCATTAGTTACAAAGCTCGCCTGAGTTAGACGTACCTGTGCTTCATAGTTAATTAAAACTTAATAATAATATATATGTACTAAGCCTCGCTCTGAATCCCGAGGCAGAAAATTTCTATCGAATAAAGATGTGTTTATATGATTTTTGTATTGGAGCCGCCACTGGCTATACTTTTGATGTAATAATTTAGTAATATGTTGAATGCATTTATTCATAACCTTTCCCCTTCATGGATTTTTTTAAAAACTTTTGATTTTAAATATGATATATCAAGGTACATTTTCCCGTTGACGAAAACCTTTTGTTGCAATTAGGTTTCTTGAAAATTTTTTAATTCTACTGAACTTACGTTAACTAACATCTCAAATCACGCTAATGTTTAAAGACATGTGACCACGAAGCAAAAATTTAAACCAATTCATAAACAAGCATTCTCTTTTAACAAGCATTCAGATAAGAACACCACAGCTTGAAATAGAGTCCAGCTGAGCTGATCTCTGACTTTTGCCGATCTTTAAAATGAGATAAGGATTACACGCGTCGCTATACGTCACAGAGATTTAAAAAGCAATCGGCTTACAGTAAACATACCAATGGATGAAGATTTCACAGACAAATTATGGTTGCTCCTGATGAAATCTAGACCATATAATTTTGAACCTTTGATTATTGCACAATTAAATGAAACTAGATCTGAGCTGATGTAGGAAGATATTTCAATCAATTCATTTATTGACTAGCACCATTATATATTGGTATTGAAGTCATAAACGCAATAACAGAATAACAACAGGTATTAAATTAAATTCTGTCCACATATATTACAAGGACTATCTATCCATATGTACACATATATAATTATGGTAAACTTTCATTTAATCTTAATTTACTAATATTTGGAGTTTTTTATTTTATTAGTGACTCATCAAGGGATAGAAACTCCCAAACTTTCACAAACTCACAATTTAATTGCTAGTACCCCATTAAAATGAATTTGCAATTTCCAAAAAAACTTCTCGCAATCTAAAGCTAAAGCTTATGGTAAACTCTTAACTTTCAGTTCATACCATGTTGGCTTTACAATGACAATAATGACAGAAGTACAGAACAAACAAATGATTAAAAATTACTTGCAATTTTTTTGCGAGTTTCCAAATCTGAATTCTTTTTAGAAATTAAGATATTCAAACTATTATTTTTGGAGTTTTCCACCCTGCTCATTTTTAGCTGCATATTTTTCAAGCAATTGTTATTATATTCTGGGGTTAACAATTTTCCCAATACATATAGGCATTTTAACAATCAAAATATTTCATTATGCTTGTAATCTTGCAATCGATGATAAATTGGCAATAAAGAACAAAGTGCATTTCGTTTTCAATGAATAACTGCATTGTATGGACATGTAAGTGGGTTTTTTAAGAACACAGGTTAGAATAAATATAATCTCCCCTGTTTTAATATGCACGTATCGGCACTAATTCTAATTTGGTTAAGATTGATCTTCTGACTTTTTTAATTGGAAAATGTAAGTAGTCTTGCAATTTACTGTATCATTATTATTAAATAAGATTTGATTTGAAAATATTATTCATTAAAAACATATTAAAATTGGATTGGCAGCAGGGTGCAATGCCTTATGTAAGGCCCTCTCCATAGGTGATAGGTCAAGATAATTGACAAATTAATATAGATCATGAAAATAGTACATTTGTTTGAGAAAAGAAATAAATAACAGATAATAATAATATTATTATAATATTAAATAGAAATTATGATTCTTTTAATTGAATTTGGAATTTCCAGCCATATTTGTAAATATATTTTCAGTGTAGGTTGTTTATATATTCAACAGCTGGTAATTTAAATTCATACCGAATTTCAATATTTAAAATTGTCTTTTGTAAACCAAAACATGGACACAAAATTTTTATCTACATTTTGAGGAGGTTAGAGCAATTTTTAATCCTCACGTACACCATTTTCTGCTACACTAAAATAACTGTTTGAAAACAGAATTTGGGGATATTTTGCATGGACTCTAGATAAACCCATAGTGCCAATTAACAAACTGAATTGGGGTAAAGTGCTTACCACAAATCCTACTATGTTTTGTCACAACAAAATTCACCTTTGACAATCATAAAATGAATCATATTTTTGACGAGCATCGTCTTTTGGAAAACTAAAAAATGACACATTTTTATCTACATTTTGAAAGAGTAGAACATTAAAATCACACAGCACCACTATTTTCTGCTACACTAAATACAGATGGGGATTCTAAGCTTATAATAAATCATGTTTATTGCATAGCACTAAAGACCATTAGTTGCTAATTAATCGAGGTTTGTTTTGTTTTTGGATAAAAGATAAAATAATTTAGTATCTTTCTTCGTGAATGATACAGCCGCTTTACAGCTTTGTAATCATATCTGACGTCACACCGAAGTTTCCGATCTTAGAGGCCTCAGATATGCATATTGAGGTCCACGGGTCTTATCAGCTCATGAAACCGCCAATAGCTTTGAAACAGATTGGAAAGTGATGGGGGAAAATGTGCAGGGATGTTATCACAAACATATTTCTGATATGTTGTGTAGTTGTTTTTGGTAATTTGTGTCACATGTCCTTTAAGCGGGACATATTCTTTATTTCCTTTCATTTTTCGTATTTTTACAAAACAAATAAAAGAAACAAGAAGCAATTGATTAGGTTAATAACTGTCAAGAATTCAGATAAGTCCGTAAAAACGGCCCAGAAGTCCCTTATCACAACAGGCAAAGACCGCGTTGATTAACCATCCGTTCAAATTTATAAGAATAGAGATAATTTTTATCAACTACAGTATATTGTAAATCAGTTTTGTTATGAATAGTAAGATCATTTATGAAGAGAAATCTTCGCACAAAGAATGGCGGGAGCGTAGCGAAGCGGAGCCCATTCTTTTGTGACGAAGATTTTGCTCTTTATATGATCTTACTGACTTAAACAGAACTCACCAATCAAATCAATGTTTCCCAATAACCCACTCCCCATAAAATGCATCACAATTAGTGTCATATTTGAGTTTGACAGTTTTTATTTCAGACCTATGTACAAATCGAGCCACGCATAAATTCAAATTGAATCGTCAAGGTAGGGTCAGATTACGTGGGCATGTAAAGGAAATTGGTAATTTTGCTTTACTAGGAGACTTGATGGATGTCAAAGCCCCAAAATTGATGGACATTCCTACTCAAAGTCTGATATCAAATGTGGCGAGTAGTGGTCTTTTATCTGCACCTCTGAGTTTACAAGTCCGTACTATGTTTTTACAATTTACGTGTCATTCTTGAAAAATTCTCTATTTCCGTTTTCTTTTTATCTAGATCATTATAAGACGGAACCACGTTTTTTTTGTTTTTACGAGTATGCAAAATAGGTTCATTTCATTGAAACCAAACCACCAATTGATGTGTATACTGTAACCTTGCATGAAAATCTCGCACACCACAAACCAACTAGCATGCTGTTATTCGAAACATCATTTAAGAAACCACCCCTGCAAAATGAACCAATCAAACACTATTCTCTACTTGAAAAAAAAGAACGATTCTTCACTATGAAGAATCCATACTTTGTGAAACTTCGGTGGTATTTGATTTGGTTGAAAAAGTGGTTTATGTTCTAAAGCTGATGGAGCTGCCGTTAGAGCGAGCGGAGATATTTCCGCTTAAGACGAATAATTATTCCACCAAGGGTCGTACCAATGAAAAAACAATCGATAATTTTAGGATGAGAACAACCCGGACAATGGAAACCAGGGGTTTGTATTAGAAAAAAGGAAAAAAATCCAAGGTTACTACCCCCCCCCCCCCCACGGGGTAATCCCACAGAATTAAGTGAGGTCAAAATCCAATTTGCTTTCATTACAAAGTAACCGTATCATAGCATTGGAAAAAAAATAGTTAACCTATCGCCATCCATAGCATCTCAGAGACCCATTTTTAATTAAGAAAAAAATATTTAGATTGTTCCATTTCTTTATCCGTCCAAGCATAAGTGTTGGTGCTACCTGCTGCGGGAATGCATGCAAACAGATACCGTTTTGGCAACTTACATCCATGCTGCAAAACCTAGAGTTGGGCGTCTTTAGAAAGTGCGCCGAACAAGATCCAGGCTTCATCATGTTCTTTCAAGATCATACATGGACATATTGACATCCAACCATCGGCCTACATAACATCTGGCGATTACCAGAAAGGGGGAGCAACTGTACCGTCAATACCAAACTCAGAAATATTTCAATTTCAAGGACGATGCTTTACCCACAGAGATGACCAGACACCACTATGTAGGACTATAGAATGCAGCTAACTAAGATCTTGACCAAGAGGAGTGTTTTTTACTGTTATATTCTGATTTTAATGTAATACTGCCTAAGGGTTTTATTCTGTCTCTTCGAGATTGCGCCAGTGCATACATACATCTGTTATTAAAGAGGTCTTGCACTTGATGTGGAAAAGGAATATCTTCAACGCCTAGTTTCATTTTGGGGTTACTTGGAGTGAATTATTTCGAACGGACACGAAATAAACAAAAACAAACAAAAAAAAAAGAGCTTCACCCATCATAGAATGGAGTTGGCGGGGTGTTATATCATTGGCTTTGTGATCTACAATAACACCGTACCTTTTCATGATACAATAGACATATAAGTAACGATGTCTCTTTGTCTGAATGGATTTTGTAAACACTTCTCAGTGCCTTTTATTTGTCAAATACCCTTAAGGTTGTATTTGTCGCATTGAAAAGAGACTGATTCAATTAAATTGTGATGACCTTTGAATCAAGTTGAATCTTATATAGGGAATTCTAGACTTGTCATCCACACTAACAAGATTCATTCGCGAGGTCCATCTTTTTTATTAACTGCAGGTCCACAATGAATTGAGTAAAAAAAAGCGATGGATGGACACAAAAAGATATGTAGGACACATCTAATACATATATATACATATTATACACACACCACATATATATATATATTAAAATTACTTAAGTACTGATAGTCGGGTACTTGTATTGAAAAACAACAACAAAACATTAAAAAAACAAAACAAGCCTCGCTAGGCTCACCAGAGAGACGTTAAAATTCCTTTTAAACTGTCCGTACACTTAATTAATACAAATCCCTTCGCTTTCAATTGTTGGAATATCCAAAACTTGGTTTGAAATTATGAAGAGTTATCATGGAATAGATTCAAAACAAACAACGATGGATGATTATGAAAGAGTGTACCTTAATTTTGTGTTGTTGGGGCCGCTTCCGGATACTACGCGCAAGCGACTACCTATAGCCGAGCCATATTTTGCGCTATGCTACCGGCTAATAAACACCCAATTTTAAAGGGACATGAATTGAGCAAAATCTTAATTGGATTTTTAATGTTATAATTTCTTAACTTAAGTTATTTCTAATTGGTCAGAAAAAATTGAATGTCAGCTGTTGAGTTACAATAAGGAAAACAACACTCATAATCATTTGTTATGTAAAACAAATTTCGTGTTTGTTTAAGTTTACTAAAGGTTGATTCTCAGAAAACACCACGTTTAAAACAAAATGTGATGTGGAGTTAACACTGGAAATTGTTTGTTTCAGAATGAAATTGTAATTTAAAAAAAAAAATCTGCTTTTTAAACGGACGTATATATAGGTAAGCAAAAGCATTGACACGGGCTTTGTTACATAGCGGGGCGAATTGGGAAGAGCTTTGCATATCTCTCTTGTAATCAACAATGACGTTCAATTTTTTGCTGATATATTAGATATAAGATAATTAAGCATTTGAACATTTTAAAAATGCAAATTAGAATTTAGCCTCAAACATGTTCCATTGTCTTTAAACCCTTTCATCTACCGCAAAGATAATGTCGCCGTATTCTTTGAACATTAGAAATAAATTCAGTCACACCAGAGAAAATTTAGCAAAAATCGGATTAAGGTTGAGACTTATTTTGGCAAACAAAAATGAGAATTGTTCATTAACTATTATGGGATAAAAACAAAAAAAAACTAAAAAAAAAAAAAAAAACCAAAAAAAAAAAAAAAAAGCAACAAAAAAACACAACAAAAAAAAACCCTAAATAAATTAAAATAAACTTGCTTCGACCTACATATGATCATGTCCTATCAATTAACATCATAATTTCACATTATGTCCATTTTTATCATACGAAGCATAATTTTGTTTCAAAAACTGTTACGGGATAAAAACAAAAAATTGCCGTGTCCTTCAACCTTATGATAGGATATATAACGATGTCTTTATCAATTAACAATCAATAATTTTTCACAGTTATGTCCATTTTGATATATCCTTGACGAACTTGAAAATAACGGACACCACATATCTGGACAGATGTGCTTATTATTTGGATATTTTACTTAATATTGACTCTAATGCAGACTGACAAAACTACATTATATGATAAGCGTGATAACTTTTGACTTTGCAATTGCCAACACTTTCCTTTTTATATGTATTAATGTACCACTATCACCTGCTTATTGGTGTGTATGTCTCTTCTGTTGATTCGATACACAAGGGCATGCCATACGTATGATGATTTTTAAAGCGAGCCAACTACTAACTTACCAAAGTTTGATGTTGCAGAGTTTAACGAATCTCGTTTAAAGTTCATCATTTCGCAAATTTACGGTCGCTATAATGGACCTTGTTTTGCGATTACAAAATTATCACTAGGTCATGTTTCATCACCCTTTGTTAGGCTGTTCATATTCATTACTAGATTTGACGACGGGTAACTCCGTTACTTTGTTTCGGACTATAGTGTCACGGCGGGTGTGTACGGTTAGCAGAGGATGCTTACTCCTCCATGGCACTGATCCTGCCTTCGCTTTTGTTCGAAGGTCCGTTTATGCCCTACCACTCGATTTTGTATATGTTTTGGATTATGATTACGTTTGACACAATGTTAACTTCGCCTTTTTGTATTGTTCCGTTTACCTGATCAAGGACATGGGCTCACGGCGGGTGTGACCGGGTCAACAAGGGGATGCTTCTTCCTCCTAGGCACCTGATCCCATCTCTGTGTTGGTCCAGGGTCCGTGTTTGCCCAACTCTTGTTTTTGTAATTATTAGGACTTGCGAGATTGATCACTGTTTCGTTAACTTTACCTTACATTACATTAGTAACTATCATCTATGATGATAGTTGCTCTGAATTGTTGAAGGCAAATATAAGAACAGTGATCAATCTCGAAGTCCAATAGAATACAAAACAAGAGTGGGCAATCACGGCCCCTGGACATACCAAGGTGATCAGGGCCTAGAAGGAGTAAGCAATCCCCTGTGACCGTCACACCCGCCGTGGAGCCATAGTTTTGATCAGGTAAACGGAAACAATCCGTAGTCAAATCAGTGTTTGAATAACGGCCTAACAATGGTTATGAAACACATCAGACACATTTACTCATGCAGGTCATATTGGTAAACTAAATTGTTTATAACACCATAGAATTTACGAAAATGCTGCCTTTTAAACGTGACGTTGAACCCCTGCGACAACAACTTGTCTGTAAGTAGCCTTGCCTCGATTATAAAAACTGATCGTACGCGAACAAGCTCTTGTGCAATCGAATAAGTTGAGACACATACAACACCAGTTAATTAATGAT
>CAJDSM010018820.1:16133-31515 GCA_903981925.1 Ostrea lurida
GCACCAACATTTGAAAGATCATCCAAGTGCTAATAAAAAAAATATAAGGTCCCATGGCGTTTATAGATCATATTTGTACATTTTTAAAACACACAGAGATCTGCAGTAAATTACACCCCTCATTTCAAACATACCCCTACCATGGCAATTTCCTCGTTCCATTCTCGATTTTTTGCAATAAATTTTTATCCTGACAATTCATTTTAGTTTTGATAATATTTCTTTCAATTCCAAATAATTTCATTCTTGATATTAGCCAATCACGCAACACCTAGACATATATACCTCCGCTCAATATCTTTGTCCGGGTCACAGGTCAGGGGGTTTGGTACTCTATTTCCGTATATTATATACTAAACTAAGGGCACTTACAAACAACGGTTTAATTGCATTGAATTATGATATTTTACCCACGTTCTCTAAAGTCTGTAACATACTGTAGCGCACCCTGTTCAGTAGGACCACAAATTGCATGAGCATCATTAACAGATTTTCCGAATGGCCTCTGTCAACCTTGCAAGCATTCTTGACAGGCCTGGTAACGTTTGACATGGCATTGCAGAAGAAGTGACGTTTAACGTTCTTAAACTAATTATACGTCAATTCAATAAAAATTATATTAGATGATTTGAATAAATGAAGTACCGGTACGTATCATATAGAATTATTCTGAGTTTTGATTGATGGCGTGGTACGTTTATCATATATTCTATTATTAGTGTCTTTCCTTTTGTATCGGAATAAATGCATGACTAAATGTAAAACTTCGATATGATCATGGTCATTTTTAAGACAAGGAGCAGAAAACCTTTTAACCGCCGTAAACCGAAACAGAAAGGTAGGCCTGACTAGATAGAATTGAATAAGATTTATTTAAAGTCGGTATGCACATACAAAAATACAACACAAGCTGTTGATCGACATCACTAACAATAACATATAAAACAAAATGGCAAGAAAGAAAAACAAAGCATGCGTGTACATGTATAAAACGATGACCAATGTAAAACTGATGTTATCAAACAGGAGTGGCTACCGTCTACATGTACATATATTATTATGAAGTGTACACACTTTCTTTTGATTTTAATTAATGAACAGAGCATTATATTGCTAAGATAAATATGGCTTCCTGGATAATAAAAATAAGTAAAAGAGCCAGTGTTCGTATTCTGTGAGATCATTATGGGCAGTGCACAGCGCATGTCGGATGATGGCGGATGCAATAGAAGCGTGGAAGAGATATACACCATGATAACATTCATTTAACGTGTCAAACATTTTCGTTTTTTAAACAAAGTTTTTTTTTTATATATATAGAAAGAAGACTTGACCGTACATGTGCATCATATCGCTTAGCAATCTCAGATAATCTTCCGAATGAACAGTGATAAAATGAAATACAAAAAAAAAATGTCGAACGTTATATGAGGTTGGTTAATTGTTTCCACCTGCATTTAAAAATAAACATGTTTATGGTGAAGTTTGTGATAAAACATACATTAAGGTAAGGAGGACAAAGCGATTTAATTGTGTCAGAGAGAAATACTCTGATAAGAGGTGCATTATCAATTTAAGGCATACGTGTACATGCAACTTTAATTTCCTCTAACTGAATGCCAATTAGTATAGACTTCACATTTCACGCTAAGGACGACAGGTTTGAACATATTTCATTGGACATTAAATGATCGATTGGGATCAGGTGCATATATACATGGACGGTAAAGAAAACTAATGCAATAGAGTATGAAAATAGTCAGAGATGATAACAAAACAAATTCCATTACATAATACTTACAGTAAGAATGGTCTTAAAAACGTGTGTGTTACTGTGTTGTTAACTACATGTAATATGTAGTAAGCATAAATGTTTCTTGAGAAATCAGTCTTTCATTTTATTTAAAATACATTGAATAGTTACTCATTCCCTGTATACTTCATAATTTACACTGGGATATTTTCGCTCAGCGCTGTTTTCCACGATGCACATTGGAAAACGATGTTCGAGTTTCTTGCTGCATCAAATTAATATATTAATTTCTATTCGCTGATATATAAAAAAGACAAAAATAAAAACGCTGATAATTAAGTTTGGAAAATAATCAATTGTGCTTTGTTTAACTTGTTGTATGTTTACAGGTTACTGTCATTTGAATTGTCCTAGTACATGTACATCTCACCCTTAAACGGGAAGTAGCATTCACGAATTATCATCATGATTATTAAATCCAAAGAAACTGCTCATAAAAGTAGAGGTATTCTAGTGATTGAATAAAAAAATACTTTAATGTAAACTTACCTAAACAGACATCTCCATGAAAAGTTAAGATTATTAAACACAGCGTAAGATGGAGCCTCCACCTCATCTCCATCGCTCAGGTAAAACAAAGCATTCCTACAGATTGAAAGTACGGGGATACCCGAACGGAAGTTAAATATACTCTGCTAACTAACATTTGACCAATGAGGACATTTTTTTCTGCTCTATTGAAATCTATTGCTGTATAATTAATTGTCATGTGTCTACGAAGTTGTTTCGGTCAAGCGTGGACGAGGGAAGCTAGATATATACAAATGGAATAAAAAGTGAATATGTGGCTGTTTGACCTATTTAATATTGGACAAATTCATCCAAGGGTTCCAATTTAAGCTTATAATGCACCCACCAACACGCACGTTATATTGGCTACTGAGCATGGCCTTCTTTTATTCGTCTGTCTTTTTACAACGTTTGATTAATTAGCAGAAATCAAACTTGAATTCTTCTAAACTTCCAATTTTTTTCCTTCAGCGAAAGAAAAATGCCCCGTTGAGTATGTTGAATAAAGAAACCCTAGTTGTATGCTAGTATCATGGAGATAATGTAATCAAATAAAAGAACAGATTAAAGTGACAGACTGGTGTATTGCCATTTATTTAAGAAATAAGATATCATTTTAAAATATTTATCGGGATATAAATACGGGTTGGTCACATGATCAAATTCCATAAAGCCCGAAGGGCTTATGGAGAAAAAATAAAATCATAAAAATATTTTGTGTGTTTATTTCATTTATTAGGCCTAATAGACTTCTGAAATACTTAGTAAAAGTAGTACCGGTAACCTACTTTTCAACATATATTCATACGCACAGCTGTGACCTCTGTTGACCCGATATAGGTATTTATGGAGTGGTAAATACATATTGCTCGTAATAGAGTTATATAGGAGAAAACAGTTGCAAATGTAAATATATAAAAATAAAGCTAATGTAAATATTGTGTATTATCAATGATATGCTCTACTTTATCAAAAAAACTTTATCTTATGCTTTTTGTGTGTGGTGCCATACCTTTTAATTCCTATGCCTTGTACTGTTTCTATATCTGTTTGTCTTTGTACAGTTTTTACCTTTGTTTTGTCGAAATACAAGCTCTTCAGAGGTTTTGTTTGTAGTTACCATATTCGACTTTCAACAATGACTTTTTATCTGTATTTGATGGCCTAATGTAATCACAAAAAACGAGTACTAAAATGTACTAAAGAGACCGGCACAATATAAATAGGCAAAGTTACATGTAACATCGTGTTTAAGCGTTATCATTATTCCAAACAAACATTATACGAAGTCGAGTGTAGGGCAACACGGACCTCCGACAAAAGCGAAGGCAGGATTAGGTAACATGGAGGAGTAAGCATCCTCTGCTGACCGGTCACATCCGCAATGAACCCTTAGTCGAAGTAAGTAAACGGGATTATCCGTTGTCAAATCTAGTAGGAAATGACATTCTAACAAAGGGTATGAAACAAATCAGTAAACATTTTACTTAGTAATAATCTGTAATCGCAAATAAGGTCATTACTGTAAGAATTTGCGAAATGATGACTTTAAACAAGATTTGACATAACCTCCAACATCAACATTTTAGACAGTAGTTGGCCTCGCTTAAAAAGTCCTCATATGCTTGGCATGCGTATCGAATCAACTGGGAGATATACCATACCATAAGCAGGTGATAGTGGTACATGGCTACATTAAAAGGAAAATTAACGATTGCAAAGTTGAAGTCATCACGCTATCATTATAATGTAGTTGTCAGTCTGCCATTAGAGTCAATGATAAGTAAAATATTCAAATATGAAGCAGATATGTCAGATTCTGTGGTGTCCTTTATGTCAAATCATGAAACGAAGTAATCCGTAGTCTACATCAGTGTATGTAGAACGGCTTAACAACTGCTATGAAATACGTCAGACAGCATTTCACCCAAATGGCAGGCCACACTGACAAACTAGATGGTTATTACGACAAAATAGAATACAAATAACAGTGGAGTTCGAATTGACTGGATATCTAACATGCTACGTCAACAGACGAAATCACTTGAATCTATGAGTTTTCATGTCGTATGGGGCTTTAATAAATATTTGAAGGTATGTTTTGACACATACAAAGTGGGAAATATGTAAGGAATTAATGAATACCATATTTATGGCTCGGCGATGCAAGAATACAACGACATAAGACCACAATCATGCGCAATTTTTTGCACCGTAAATTGAAGGTTTTTATAAGGGGTGGATCTGTAGCTCTCTGATTTTCAGAGAGCTACAGTTCTGCAGCTACTCTCAACCTGCCCAACCCGGAATGGATAGGGAGGGGGACGCAGGAATTTCTTCTGGTCCAGGGCGCAGCAGCACCCGAGCAGTTTCCTCGGTCAGCAACTACCCCCTACCCGTATGCTCCAGTTTACTCCACACAAGCAGCGCCACCTGCTAACGCCTATGCTCCTCCGACGTGTAAGACTAGATACAATGATATGCATTATGATGGCAAGGCAAGAGGGAAATCGCTTTTGATGAAGTTTGTGAGGCTGGCCTGCAGTCACGAGCAACTTGATCCCCTTCGCGTCTCTCAGGAGGGAGCCGCTGTGTACACACGCTGCTACTGGCTATCTCACCAAACCTCAGTCTTGGAGAAATCCTGGGGGAATTCAACGAGAGGTTTGCGTCCTCAGCACCAGACATAACTCATCAGCTGAACTTGCAGTCGGCCATCTAGTAAAGTGGTGAGATTTTGAAAGAGTGGGCAGAGCACATACTCACTTTGGCAACTCGGGCATTCACGACTCTACCTTATGTTTATCCCCAAACATTGATACATATGTGTTGTGGATAAGAGGACCGTGTTGCAGGGTTTTATGCTCTGAAGGGGCAGCCCAATACAATTTAGGCCCAAAACAGCCTATGTTGACCGGATGCAGTATTTCCAGCATTCTCACAGAAATTGGGGGGGGGGGGTATAGCGACAGGGGACCTTTCGCCAGACCTGGACTCTGGGTTGAACAGAATACAGCGCATTGAAGTTGCTCGGAGGGACTGTAAATGTTTCCAAGGGCGTTCTCCATCGGCACCTTGCTCCAGATCGGACTTCCTCCGACTTGTTTTAAGTGCATCAAAGCTGGTTATTTCCGTATTGAGCACCCTGGCATCATAAGTCAGGAGACAAACAAGGAGCTGATTGCAGCTTCTACTAGGAACGATCCCCCAGCCCCAGCGTCGCTCTGAAGTTCCAAGGTTGAATTTAAGGGTGGTTCTGTCATCAGCTGAAACCAATGATAGGTCTGATTCCTACATAAAGCTTACTAGACTGGAGAAGCCTTCTCTCTGCCAAGAATAATATGGCATGCTCCTTAGGACGACTGTGTATTGTCTCCTGGAAGTGCAGAGGCAGATGGTCATACAACCCAAGACACGTGAAACCAGGGCGCCAGAGGAAGTACAAGCGTGTGCTTTTTAAGGTATTCACCTTTTCCGAGGACAGTAGACAGGATATGGATCGTGGTAGGCTGGTATCAGCCCAGAGGTTGAACTGAAGTTTAATCTTCTAGGGCGTGGACCCGAGAAACCAGCTGTAGGGATGAGTGGGCTCGAGGACGATGCTCTAAAGATAGAGATTCCAAGGGAAGGCGATCGGTGCATCACCACTGGCCAGGTGAGTCACTCAATGATATATTCAGTGCAATTACAGGTTCCGAGCCTATTTGTAGAGCCTGTGGTGGATACCCGGGCAGAAATTAGCATACCGGGGAAATGCGTAAATTTATTGCGGTCCCATTTTCCATCCAAGTGGGGGAGAAATGTCCAATAGTTGGTTTAAACTGTATTTATTATTGTTGGAACAAATGATTCAAATAAACAATACATCATCATAATAGGATTCAGAAACAAGTACAGCGCAAAATCTACTTCAAATTGATACAGGACTTACCAAACAACAAGCCGTCCGTGTCGAACCTGTAACTGTTTGCCCGAAACATCAATGTGTTCAGTTTATACAATTTTCATTTATAGTTGAAAAAGTCCACAGGAGCAATAGCTAGATTTATTAAAATACTGAACATAATCCACCCCCCCCCCAACTTCCACTTCTGGGCAATAAAGATAGACTCATTGGTCTGAATATCCTTTTATTAAATAAACAGAATAAAGATTTACTTCTCATACAATTTTCTTTGAATTATTAGTCTTGTTAATGTTTTTTACCTCCATACATCCAAACAAAATTATAATGTGTAGGATTCCAGGCCAAGTTCAGGCCATTAAATCTATTCTCGGTCCCTTTTCAGGACATTGAATATATTCTTGGTCATACATTTTTCAAGGCTACTATACTCGCAGATTATAATTCAACAATTTTCTTTAAGGGGGATATTGATAGACAAGCCAAAACTAATCTATCATTCAATTTTTCTCACTTCTTTCATATATCTAAATTTAAGTGTCCTTTACAATATGTGGAAGTTCGTCATGGGAAGCTAGACAAATAAGGGAGATAAATCAGGTCGTGTGAATTACCCCCCCCCCAACCACTTACTTAAAAATGTTATTCTATGGTAATATACATAAAGGTCTGCTTGAAAAATTTAATTTTGTGAATATTTTTATTGATTTTTAAACAAGAAATGTTCAAAATTATCGCAGTGTTAAATATTTTTGAATATAGTTTTATGTTTGGACATTTTGCCAAATTTGAAAAATTTAGGAAACACCTTCAAAAAAAAAAAATGCCCTTTGCAAAAGCAATTTTCTCAGTACATAATTCAATATTTCATAAAAGCGCGTCATTGAATTTTTTTTATAAATTGTGTTGTATAAAAGATATCAATCCACTACCTTTCGTGGAAAAATATGAACTATTGAAGCTAGCATTAATTATTGAAATAATTAGGTTTAGTTTTTCAGTGGTACAAGAGATACCAATTTTGTGGGTTTTAAGATCCGAACACTCCATATGCTACCCGAAGAACACTCAACGCCTTTTCTTTAGATTGCTCCTCCTTCTCTTTCGAGTCAAGTATCCCAGTACCGACATGACTGGTCCCAAACTCACTGTTGTTGTGGGGTTTTGATTTATTAACTTCTATATAATAATTATTCATTAAAATTCTCATTTTGTATTTGGTATAGCCTATGTCTTTGTCGATGAGCTCATCTGGAATCCATTATGGATTTAAGTTATAATAATCAGTAATTGCAAATAAACATAAAAACTCAACTAAAACACAGCACCAAAAGATAAGAAAGTAGTTACAAGAGAGAGTCAAGTAAGAAAAAATATGATAAGGGAGGAGGAGGGTATAACAGTATTTGGATATAGGCGTATCTTAAGAGTTTGTTTAATCTTTTGGTCGATCAGACCTCTGCTCTATGACGTACATCCGTGTCTGGAGGGTCAGTCCTATTTGAGACTTGACCTTCCGACTGTGTGAGTTTGTACTCCCTCAAGTGGGATACTGCAAAGAAGGCAATGGGTATAATGCTAAATCACGCCGACTCCGAGATTGATAACGTGAATTCACTCCTGATTAGGCTCACATCTATACCACATATCATGTACATGAACTAGATGCTATAGCAGATACCTGATCAATAAATATTATGTGTGGCAGATGCATAATTTAGGTTGTATGAAAAGGGAACACTAAGAGGCTCTCTAGGTTACAAAATATAAATAATCCATGATATGTCTATAATTCAAAACGAGGGAAAAAAAAAATGTAGGATAAAACTTATGATTACGAATATACACGACTAAGAAGTAATCAATAATATACGGATTCGAAAATACTGTGCGTAATCCAAGAGAAAGGTCCACAAATAGCCCAAGTTTCAATATATTCCTAGATGATTGTCAGAAATTTTATGCAATTATTAGAAAGAAGACATGTGAAGCCTAAACACCAGATATTCGACACAGAAATTATGATAATAGATATTAACTATAGTCCTTCTACTTCAATTTACATCCCTAACCGTATTAGCTATGAAAGGTGTTAGGACACTGTATACTCAGTAGGTGTTCTCTTTCTAGAATCTGAATTGCCATTAAATAGTTTCTATCTCATTAGAAATGCCCATGTTTGCATAATCGAGTTTGTAGGAAAATTTAATGAAAATTCATTTCAACTTTGTGTTGACATTGCCAAGATATAAACGTAAGCACGCATGAGTCATTGGTGATAAGCATACGTTATATTACCTCCAGCTAGCTATCTGAATGATTGGATTATCACACCAAAACTCTACAGACTATATATGAGCGCCTTGATATTTTGATGTTTTTAATCTAATCTCCAAGACGTTAGTAATTCCGAAACATAATGACAACAGCCACAGCATTAAGATCGGTTATGGGGTGCGTGTGTCGAGGTAAATATTACTTTAATCCGTACAAAGGGTGTGTAGTAATTGTCTTGAGCTAAATAAAATACATGAAAAAATCAATTATATCTGCTTGGGCCGAGCTGTCCTCTCGCAATTACCATTTGTACTTTGCATTATGAGCGAAAGACCAACGCCCGTTTTAGCCTTTGGTATAGGAGACTAATTGAGATTAGTGGACCATTCTTATCATTGATTTATTATTTCTGCGAGTCTTAACTGAGTAACAAACCTTATATAAAGTGTTTGTGATCTTATAAGACTACTTTTTAAATTAAGTGTTGTCTTTTATATCCCGTTCATGGCCCTAGAAATTGGCCATTTTTGTAATCTTTTGTTTTCGTAGGATGAAAGATACGTTGTATTCTCAAAACTGTACAGAATAGACAACTACAATGAATGAGTGGAAAGCGTAAGAGTAATTGCTACATTTCCTCCAATACGATACATAGAGAAGACGTTACACTGTCCGCAACTAAATATGCAGTCTGATATCTTGCTACTCGCCGTCCCTCAAGGAATATTGTTACGAATGCGTAGTCCACTGATGCGTTTCCTGGAACCCTCGAAACATGGAACAGCAGCGACAGTTCCTAGAAGATCTCCACTCAGAGGCAGACAACGCAATGTTTGTTCCACGCGTAGTTGTCATTGGTCTCTGAGACCTCGAGAAGAGAGCATGATGAGATGACCGGCTTGAACATAAAATACCTCATATATATAGCACTTGATAATATGCCCAACTAGTTAGACTCAATCACGTAACCTTTACATGTACTCAACGAGCAGAGATCCATAGCTAACATTGTGTCTCAGCTGGGCCAGAAGATAGAATACTGTATGAAAGCGTTTTAGAGTCACATGCTCGTCGACTCAACATTATGTATATGGTGAAATGCCAGTTATACCCAACCTGGAAACAAGTGTTGACGTGAGGCTCCATCTGCAGTGCACTCTTATCTGCAAAACTCATGCACATCACCAGAATGATCAAACAAACATGCATCCGCTAAGGGGACCGGAAACAAAGCCAGTCTCGAAGTGTGGTGCGAGTACCTCCGACGTGCGAGAATGAACCATTTGTTGGGCGTCAATTGGATGCACCATCAACATTACTTATTTTGGACTAGAACAGGCTAGACAACGATCTTAAGCTTTAGTGCTCCACAAACAAGTTGTTATGAGAGGAGCTGCCTAAAGGAAGCAACAATGCAATCTTACTGTGCATAGAGAGGACCCTACAAGTCCAAGGAGTTGTCATGAGAGCTCCTTCAATGGAAAACCAGTCGAGAACTAAGTGCCATTCCTAGTAAACTTAGTGAAACAGTACTCCACGGGTGGCCCACGCCTATAGAATCATGTATCTTTCCTCTTTAAAATTCCGTGACCGCAATTGTTCATGTTGCTCACATATCTGAAATCGTAGAAGATCAAAGGTTTATAAGGGAGACCACGAACGGAATATGCACTAGGACGGAAACAGACTTATCGAAACATGTGACGCAATAACCTACGAACTTTATATATGCGCGCGCGTTAAAAAATAGAATACGACCGAATGGAAAAGTAGTAAAGAATTTGTTCGAATAGTAACCTCAGTTATGAGGAGTAGATCAGTTTTACTTGCTATATTCTGTAAAATGTAAGTATTAGCAAAAAGTTAGCTAAGTACGTCATTTACAACCAATATCGGCCTGAATTATAGCATAAAGAATTATTGCTACAAATCTGGAACTGTGTGAATGGATGAGCGGCCCCCCGTTTTAACCTCGATTCTCCCCGTAGAGAATCACAGTCATAAACAGATCTCTCTAGCTCCTTTTTTCATTTCTTACCCTATTGTTAATAATATACACATGTTTTCTCTTTATATTGAAAAGTTGCGCAGCCTTGGACTCTTATCCTTCTTTATAAATGTTGATGGGTGTGATGAAGTCTTGTGGACCAGGGGCGTAGATAATGAATGATCGAAACTGGTATGGTCGTCGAGAAAATACGACGATATCATAGTTCTTAAGAGCGTAAGTATAGTAAGATATAAATTTGAATTAGGTATATATTGGACACGTCACGGTATATTAGTGTTACTTCCCCTGTAGGACATATAGAAATTTAAGTAGAAATTAAAGTCCGAACCAATGTATACATAAGTGGAATAGACTACAAATTATATTACGCCAACTTTATTTATTGATATCCTTTGACGGATATTAATAGAAATGTCTGGCAAATAATATAAATGAACAAAAGAAGAATAAAAAACTTTACGACGAGTAACGTTGATACGTACCAATTATATATATATGATGTGAATTGATTGCCACAGACATTTAATTAAAGAGTCGATGCGATCTCGCTATTTAAATAGTGTTGATTAGTTACATAGTGCAGTTGCATTAGAATGTAAACTGATATACTTGTTCATCTTAATGAGGGGTCTTTTCATATACTGATCTATACCTTATATAAAGCATAATGAACTCGCAAAAATCTCTATATGGGTAAAAACACCCTATGTAACGTGAGCTCGACTGACTCCCACAGCCACACATCACGAAATTAGGTTTATTTATACTACCTCGTCGTGACGTCTACCTGTACCCGGTGCACCCTGCGATATACTCACTCCATTGTTTTAACAGACTGAATAAAGAGAGTGCAAGAAATTTATTACCATATCAACTATAATAATGGATTCTAAAACCATAGTTGATTTGCATCAAAAGTAATTGATTGATTTTTTTTATAGAGGTTTGATCGATAAAATAAGCCTTTGCTTAATTTAGATAGTGTGTTGGATAAGATTATATATCATTTAGCATTATACACAATTCAATAGGCACTGGTGATGAATACTAACTCCAACAATACACTAAAATTTGGTGCTGTTTGATGTATTTTGTACCATCCAGGCAGTATACTTAGTGATTTCATTCCAATCATATCGAGATGTTTCTCTCTCTCGAGTAATTTTATATAACACTAAGTTGCTAACCTGTATCTGAAGATTACTACAATCAGTTTACTACTTCATATACCAATGTTATCATATCTCTCAAACTTTGTTATCTCATTTAATGTTAAGGTGATTATACCTACCCACCTGAAATTCTGCATTGGTTATAAATAATAAACTCTTTGAATATGAATTTGAGTGATTTCTTCTCGACTTATATTACGTCCTATGAACAACGAAAATCATATAAGCCAATACCACTGAATCAATCCATTTTTGGGTATAATAATAAAACCATTATGAATGACATACTAAGAAAAATGAACCCTCCCATGTATATTGTCCTTCAAGGTAATGTTAGCTGGCCTTGCCAGTCCAACTGATATTCTTCTTAGACCGGTATCAAACATGCTTTCAGTCAAGAACAGGTTGCTCATTTTGAGTGTTAACTCTAGTTTAAATACACCAGAGAAAATAATCCTCAATATTTCGGTATTATAAACCATGCATCACCACTCAGATACACATGTAATCACCGCACCTCATTGACTTATGAGGTCGTTATGATTCTTTATGTCCTTAACTAAGTAATACAGGTATAATACATGATGAATTAAGATATAATTCGGATGTTTGTATAACTTACATCCCTAATACTCAGTCTCTCTTCTCTACCATCTCCTCACATTACTCCATGCTGCGTATGCTTTTTCTCTACTCTTCTCCTGCATCTCTACTCTAATCTTCTCTCTGCTTCTTCTCTCTGTTAAGAGCTTACTAGTTGATTTATGACAGTGTGGTTATAGTAAATATAGAATTATACTACTATTGTGTAAACAGATCATATTATAAATCCTAATGCTCACCATTTGAACTATCGCCGATGGATCCTCTAATAATAATAGTTGACTCTATACAATAGAGACGAACTCTCTACCAATAAATAAGTGTTTTTGTTTATCCTCGAATGAATTCACACATTTGTAACGGTGTTAACCCTTTCTCGACCACCAAAATCTCTCTTCTCCTAATCTATCAGCCCAGCTTTCAGAATAAGGCACCACAGCACAATCCTGGAAAGAATATTTGTGAACATTTTTTTCATCAGCTAATTCTTTCTCATATGTCTTTTTTTTTAATTTTTACCCTCTCTTACTAGCTATCATGGGACCAATTATGTTTACTTGATCTGTCCTATCCTAGACATATCGAAAATTTACGCGCGTGTTTTGTGCTTGTGTTTTTTATTATTCTTAAAAATTTGCTATCTTCCAAAAAGTGTCAATAATTAGTCCAATAGTAGTAGTAGGTATTATTCATAATTATTAGTCTATAATTGCTAGGTCAAGAACACACACATGTCACTTGTATTAAAAAACAGAGGAAACTCCAAGACTCAAAGTCAAAATTCTCACCAGAGGACCTCAAAAGCGAGTGAGGAATATTATCAAAAAATCTGAGTCATGAATTTGGGTTGTCGTTAGTTAATGACTTATTCATAACAGTGTGACTACACTGGTGACTACGACCCGAGAATCTTTTGGTGTTGGGTGTCTGTGGTTGAAAATACGTAATGTTGAGTGCCACAGGTATAAGGCTATCTCTACATGTCGACCGGATCAACGACCAACCCTCACCCCTAGAGTTTCTCCATATGTATCATTTGTTGTTCAATAGATGTGTTTTTCTGGGAAGAAAAACATTAATCAATTACATCTACACAAAAATCACGTCAAGTTTTAGCAGGTAATTGTTAAATAAAATGTTCTTTCATATTTCATGGTTTCTGCAACTTTAGACCGCTGTTCACACTTAGTTAAATCTCAGCTCATTAAGAACGGCCTTCTATTGAATTCAATGTGAATTAAATACTTGTCCTCAAGTTTCACCCATTAGAGGGCGTCAAATTAAGTAACACTTGCACTCTCCCAAGACTCAATATCCCAGAAGAGGTGTATGAGTTAGTTCAATTCTGCTGATAGACCTATGAATCGATCAGACTCAGGACGGACATAGACCCGAGTTGATGTAAAACTTTCTCGAATATATGGGCAAGAGTCGGATAGCGCTATTAAAAAAATGCCGATCTACTGTATTTAAGAGACTGACTAGAACAAAACAACACAACATTCGCAGATTATTTATAATGTAAGTTTCCAGTATACCCATTAAAACAGCAATATAATGTAAAATAGCTACAATTCAAATGCTTAGTGCGAAGGACGATTGCCATTTTTGCAAAAACAAATATGATATAAAAGCAAAATTAACGATCCGAGTATGTGACGAAGATCAGTCCTTAGATTGTGACATCACCCAAACAATAAAAAACTGAAGCCAGTCTTCAGGACCCCAAAACGTACACATTTAACTCCTAATAAGAGATAATAAAGGTGAAAAGACTACTACGCACACAGATGAATTTTAATTTCTTGGTATGGTGCTAAGTTAATCAAACTGGTTGATCCAGTTCGAGATTACGTACATCGATACAATCATGGATTGTAAGTGACTAAATGAATTTGCTCTCGTTCGTAACGTTTGAGTTAGAATAACGGTTAGCTAGTTTGTTTTAGCATAGACTAATAGCTTGGCCGGTTTCTATATAGCAATTTTAATGTCATTTTAGCTGAGACTGTATCGGAATTTATCATGCTCGTGCGACTGCAAATAATGTACTTGAAGTATGTGTCTCTCTCCTCGTGTCTCATCCTAAAAGAGACCGCGGTATCACCTCCTAATTTTAGTACACACACTCCTTCTCTATCTTTCACCCCTCTTGAATCCCATTATTCCCTGGCCACCCATTTATGTTGGTAAGATATACGGCTTGGATATACATTCTCAATCCTGCATTCCTATTCCGTGTGTAACTCATTTTAATTAAGACTGACGCGGAAGAGTACTAACCAGCCAACGCGGAAGTCTTAAGCTCACTCATATAACTTCATTCCCCCTGCTTTTATCAATAAACAGAGTTCTCTACACCTAAAATCTTAGCTCTAAACTTTTTTTCACCTGTCCCTATCAAGCAAAAGTTGGTCACCCACAGAAACAAAAATTCAAATTCTAGTACATCAGTACTTGAAATGGTTGTGGGAATAGAATTACTCCATAGAGAGTGAAAGTGAGACAAAATTAAAAAATACAACATATCTTACTTCTGTTAATTCTTTTTTATTTATTCATTTTTTTTAATTATTATTCTTTAATTTATTTATTTTTTTATTATTATTATTATTTTTTTTTTTTGTTTTTTTTCTATTCATTATGCCGCGGGGGGGGGGGGGGCACGTTACTATAGTACCGATAGATGGAGGGCGCTGGAATAGGTAGCCTGTTCCACTAGCAGAATATAGAGCGAAGTATAGAAATCAGCATGAAATAGTATGAGTAAGGTAATGTTTACTCAATTAATATATAAAGGCCTTCTAATTTGATCCAGCTTTGGCAGTTCTTGTTTGTCATCATGGGAAAAGGTCAACCATCTTGAACAGAAAATTATATGAAAAGGTATACAATCTCAAATCTAAAAATTATGAAAAGGTGGGGGGTCTGCAATGTCAGCGGCAGCGTCCGCTACCCATAAAAGTACGAAGTGCCCCCCCCCCTCCCGGGTATTATGTCAATTTTAAACTCTCCGTCTTACTATACATTTGTTCAAAAATCTGACTATAAAAGTCATTTTACGTAATTGTCCAATTCCAAAAAGACATTGC